>JAPYZJ010001670.1:0-25781 GCA_030522765.1 Ophioninae sp. B BG-2022a
TTCAAGCTTGTCCGGGGTAAAAATATTTTTTTGCCTAAATGTCCGGGGTTTTGGGAGTTTTTGTCCGGTGCCCACAGTTTATGGAATGGCAGCCCTAGTATTGCGGAATGATGCTGGTTTTTTTTTGCTTGTATAGTTTGGGTTTGTATAGGTCTGCCGTCTGTCCGGATTTCCCCGGATTTGTCCTAGTTCGGGTGTGGATCCGGGGACGTCCGGGGAAGATCCGGAAAAGCGTCCGAAGAAGAAAGAAAGTGTTTTATTGTTATTTTCAAACTTGTCTGGGGTTAAAATATTTATTTATCTAAATGTCCGGGGTTTTGGGAGTTTTTGTCCGGTGCCCACATTTAATACTATAGTTTTGATACAGAGATATACCGGCTGAAAAGTTCTCAGCCTGAGCTTTTCTGATAACTAATCTCTTGGGTGAAAGCTTTTTAGTCTTTTTCTATAAATCTATGTATCAGTTGTAATTAGTCCAATTCTAATTTCCTTTCGTCATACGTATTTATGTACACATCCTTTGCGATCAGTTATCTCATTAGATACGTTTCTACCTTCAGAGTTCCATTGTACAAGGGACAGAGCTCCAGAAGGAAACTTCAGGAAGTTGGCACGGAAGTGCGTCATCTTCGAATGCGTTATGGCACGGAGCCAATTCCCGAGCCTCTCTCGAACTACATGGATGCTCAATATTACGGCTACATAACTATCGGAACACCGCCGCAAAAATTCTCAGTTGTATTCGATACGGGATCTTCGAATTTGTGGATACCGTCGAAAAAGTGCCATTTCACCAATGTAGCTTGCTGTAAGGTTCCATGAGTTGTCTCGACAAAAAATTAATGAATATTCTGGAAAAAAATTTACGAAATATCTTTATTAAAAAATTAACGAATTTTCTGGAAAAAAATCAACGAAATATCTTTATTAAAAAATTAACGAATTTTCTGGAAAAAAATCAACGAAATATCTTTATTAAAAAATTAACGAATTTTCTGGAAAAAAATCTACGAAATATCTTTATTAAAAAATTAACGAATTTTCTGGAAAAATCTACGAAATATCTTTATTAAAAAATTAACGAATATTCTGGAAAAAAATTTACAAAATATCTTTATAAAAAAATTAACGAATTTTCTGGAAAAATCTACGAAATATCTTTATTAAAAAATTAACGAATATTCTGGAAAAAAATATACGAAATATCTTTATTAAAAAATCAACGAATTTTCTGGAAAAAAATCTACGAAATATCTTTATTAAAAAATTAACGAATATTTTGGAAAAATCTACGAAATATCTTTATTGAAAAATTAACGAATATTCTGGAAAAATCTTTAAATCTATTTTAGTGATTCACAATAAGTACGACAGCAAGAGTTCAACAACGTACAAAGTAAACGACACGGAATTCGAAATACGTTACGGATCGGGAAGCCTTTCAGGCTTTTTGTCAACCGATGTTGTTAATGTAAGATCACTTATGAAACGTAAAAATTCAAAGAGTATCTAAGAGCTATTAGAGTATCAAAAAATTGATGAAACTTTTCCTTTGTTCGGGAGTAATAAAGTAAAGCTTGTTTTCAGATGGGTGGAGTCAACATAGTCGATCAAACTTTTGCAGAGGCGATGAGCGAGCCTGGTCTTGCCTTCGTCGCAGCAAAGTTTGATGGCATTCTTGGCATGGCGTATTCCCGGATAGCTGTGGACGGTGTTACTCCTCCATTTTACAACATGATGAAGCAAAACTTGATCCCCCAGGCAATATTCAGTTTCTACCTGAACAGAGATCCCAACGCTAAGATTGGCGGTGAAATGATTCTTGGGGGTTCCGATCCATCTCATTACGAAGGCGAATTCACATATGTTCCTGTTGACCGCAAAGCTTACTGGCAATTCAGGATGGACAAGTAACGCAGCCGATTCATGTTTTTCCTAACGAATAGAGGTTCTCGATTAAAGTAACAAACTTAAAAATCATGCTTGCGTACGACAGGATGTTGATCGGCGATCAGGTATTTTGCGAAAACGGATGCGAAGCGATCGCTGATACTGGCACTTCCCTTATCGCTGGGCCGGTCAAAGAAATCGAGGCTATCAACAAGGCGATCGGAGCGACGTCGATTATTTCTGGTGAAGCGATGGTAAACTGATCTTCCGCTTTTCTTCAGATAGTAACTGTTTTGGTCAACCGAACGTGAATGACACGTTTGATCTTGACTATAGGTTGACTGCGGTTTGGTACCCAAGTTGCCGAAGATTGACTTTGCGATAGGTGGAAATCATTTCACTCTCAGCGGCGACGACTACGTTCTGAAGGTATCCTATCGAAATGTCTTTTGAAGTAGTCGAACTTCGATAGAATTTGTTTAAGTGGTTTATTGAATGAAATGGTTTACAGCGTTCAACTAGTAACATTTAATGACCCAATAGCTCGTAACAATCGAGTCGTTTTTTTTCATCAGTCTCATACTCAAATTCTGTCTGATCGTAGGTAACCACATTTGGAAAAACGGTATGTCTGAGTGGTTTCATGGGTATCGACATTCCGCCACCGAACGGACCACTCTGGATCCTTGGTGATGTCTTCATCGGCCGTTTCTACACGGAATTCGACATGGAGAACAATCGCGTTGGTTTCGCGATTGCTAAATAATTCGTTTTAATGAATTATTTAGATGAATACTTATAAAAAATATATACATACATTAAAAGAGTCGGCGAAGCCCTTTGTGATTTAGCTCGCGCTGCGGTTATTTTTCAGCTGCGAAATTCATATTTTTTTTCCCTTGAAATTTCAACGACTCTTCCGCAACGTTAGTGTGCCTAGATTTTCATTATTGAGATTACGGCGTTGCTTCGTTCAAAAATTCGATAGAACACGAAAAACAAAGAAAATGTCGACGAGTTTGTTATTTACGTCTTAGATGAAATAAAGACTATCATTTGTCGAAGAAAAATATTGTTAAACCAGTGGATTCAAATTCTCGCTTCTGAGTAAAATTATTAGTCAATTTCTCATCATCCAATTACCGGAAGCAAGTAGGAATATTGGTAATGTAAAAATAGCAAAAGATAATAAAAATGCATAAAGCAATGAATTGAGTTTTGGTTACCGACTGATGGTAACAGTGCTTTTACTGAATTATTTTTCAAAGCATTTCAATAAATCGCCGCCAGGAGATGCAAGTCGCGATCCGCGGCGTACATCGCTGCTTTTATTGGATGGTAGCTAGGGATATCCGTATTTCTCTAGTAACTTTCCATAGTTTCACAGTTTTCATTGGTCATATGCCATTCTCTCCAAATGGCGGATTCATCAATGTTTGTCAGAATTCTTTCAATGAGTCGATTCAGATTCTGGCTTCTGAGTGAAATTATTACGCAATTTCTGATGATCATCCAATTACCGGAAACACACGTAGGAATATTGGTAATGTAGAATTAGCAAAAGATAAAAAAATGTATAAAATACAATGAATTTAGTTTTGGTTACCGACTGATGGTAACAGTGCTTTTACTGGATTATTTTTCAAAGCATTTCAATAAATCGCCGCAAGGTGATGCAAGTCGCGATCCGCGACGTCCACCGCTGCTCTTATTGGATGCTAGCTAGGGATATTACGTATTTCTCTAGTAACTTTCCACAGTTTCACAGTTCATTTCCCATTCTCTCCAAATGGCGTGATTTATCAATGTTTGTCAGAATTCTTTCACTGAGCTATCACGTGTCTAAAACCAATCATCGCGGTTCGTCAATCCGTCAATGCAACTGTACGTTTTTCCTATTTTCTGGTCACGTAAATACCTCTTAAAAAAATGAAAAGTCACTAGGTTAATTTTGTCGAATTGGCAAGCCTCGTAGCGCTGGTATCGCGACAAGCTCTCGAAAATAATCGAATAGTCGATGGTGAGACGTCAGTTGGGCGGCAGCACAATCGCTTCGAGGCCGTCAGTCAGCAGCAGCAGCATCGACAGCGGATCCTCCGCTGTTCCCGTAATGGCCGCAACCTGACCTCCATAAAGTGCGATCTCCTCGTATTCTACCATCTCGTGCGAGGATCGCTGCTTCGAGAATCGTGCGTGCGCGTCGTTGCGGCCAGTCGGGAATTTCGCGTCTTTGACTCTTCGCCGAGACTCGTGATCGCAACGGCAAATAAATAGAGGCGGAAAGAACGTGATCAAAAAAAAAAAAAAACGCTACAAGCCGCGACGTGCAGTTGAACAATTTTCTTTGTTATTTTTTTCCTTCGTTTCCTCGGCTTCCCCAACCCTCTCTAACCCCTTCGTTTCCCCCTCCCGTCCTCCACCTTTTTCCTTAAGTCCCATCCACTCTCGTTCGTGAGACGTTGCGTGTACGCCGTACGGTCACGTTTATATATACTTTTTTTTCTTTTGTATATGTGTTTATGTGAGTGCGTGGGTGGACCGAGGTGCGTTATACATAGCGGAGGAAGAGCGTAGCAAAAAATTATTAAAAAAATATATATATACGTATATAGAAACACGTATACATATATACATATATATAAATATAAATATATAAATATATATTGATATATAAAGAATCGTAATCTCGAGCCCATAATGAGCGACGAAAGGAACGACGATGATCCGATAATGGATCTTTGGTACAGTAACTGGGAGCAACAGTGCGTCGAGGCGATCGAGGCTGAGCCGGATTACGAGAATCAGCTGCACAACGAGAAGGAAATATATTCACAACAGATATGGACGGGGTTTCAAACGACCGCCTCGGCCATAGCTCAACTCTACAGAGGCGAGGCTCCAAAATTTTTCTATTTCGTTTTCATCCACTTCTTGGTACCTTCATTTTGTCCCGTTGCTTCATTTCACCCGATATTTCTTATTTTCTAATAATAACGATAATAATGATAATGTCGACAAAATTTATCGTCCGCTACGCGCAGCTTGAAAGCGAAAGTCCCCACTGGATCTATCCGCCTGGAAGTTTCCTCCCCTTTTCCCCTCTTTCTTGCTCTTCCTGACTCATCGACTGTCGAGATGCACAAACGTGAGAAACCTCCTGTCGCGTTTCCTCGTCCTCGGAAACTTACGTGTCCATTTTGTTCGATCATCCATTTTGTCACGTGCGGATTCATTGTGTCGCAATACACGCGTGTACATCTACCACAGTTTTTTTTTTCACCGTTCGATGTTTTTTCGATGTTTCCATTATAGTTCCAAGTTTTCTCGCAAAACGCCCTTTACTATCCGAATTTATGAAATCCGCGATCACGCTGAACCCAAAAATGATGTTTTTTTCGGGATTCGGGAAAAATGATTAAAATCGGTCGTGATTTTTAATCTCGATAAATCGGTCTCGTGGGTCGCTGGCATGGCTGGGTGGGGGTCACGGGAGTCCAATGCAGGGACGAAACACCCGTCGGGAAGGACGTCCACTTACCACACGTTCTTTGCATACACACATGAAAATCCTTATGCGTATTATTATCATTGTTGCTGATGCTATTGTTATTATTCTTATTATGCGTCGCACGGTGGATGTTTCTTTTTTTTTTTAAGTCTCTTTCGCGTCTACTGGACGCTTTTTTTCTTTCTCTTTGCAGATCGAACACAGGGTGCGTCGCTCTGGCTGCCCTTCCAGACGGCCGCGGGCACCGTCACTTCGCTGTACAAAGGTGCGTGGACGAATCAATGCCGTGTCATCGGCAACGTTCAGACTCTTTTTTTTTCAAATCTTTTTTTTTCTTAACCCGCGCCCCTCCTGTTAATACGCCGCTTCACGCCATCCTCCACTTCTCATTCTCAACTTCGAGCGCCCTCTTCCCTTCTCCTTCCGCACCCATTCGCCACTTCCGCTGTGCGATCCTGCAAGTTAATCTTACTCGCCGAGCTGTGCACTCTTCTCGATTGTTTCATCGAAATTCCTTCGTCCCATTGGCGTCGAGAAAGATACGATTTTTTTTCGCCCTTTTTTTTCAAATCTCGGAATTTTGACAAATGGCGGAAAATCGCGGCAGAAGTGAAAAATTGAGTTTTTCTTGTTTTGTATTTGATGGTAACTCGGGACTAATGAAGTATTGGCGGCGTCGGTAATACAGGGATCGGAGTTACCGACCGAGCTTTCGCTTTCGATTGATGTTATTTTATTAGAAATACGTGATCAGCGTGAACAGGAGTTTTAATTGTATGTTCTTTGCGGTGATAGTTCTTCGCGAAGTGGATTACCGATCGAGCTACTGCGAGCAAGACGCTCATTTGGGCGTTTCTGGTGTTCTTAGACTTGGCTGATTGTCCGAAAAAAAGGAGTTACAGAGTTTGTTGAAATATGAACAATGTCGAGCTCCTCATTTGCTCGGTCGGTATCAAACCGACGGAAACTTAAAAGTTGTATAAAATCATCGTAATTGCATTGTTTTTTTGGCCTACTATTAAGGGGCACACAAGAGGGACGAACAGGCTTTGCTTTGAAAATGTCAGTTTCTTAATCTTGTTTGGGTTTGTTCAAGCTATTCGACTATTATTTGCCATTTCTTTTTTATTTTCAAACTCGTCCAAGATACAAAAATGGCAAGCAGTTTTTGTATCCCATTCTTGACTCTGAAGGTAATATACCGACCGTCGGTAACAAATTTGCAGTATTTTTGAATCATATAAAATTATATTTTTGCGGTACTTTTTCGGGATGAAAAATCACAATGTTGATTATCGGAATTTCCAGATGTCGAACAATGATTATTTATCAGCATAAATTATTTGATTTTATTGAGCGTTATGAATATACTTTTTTTGAGATGCACAAATTATTTTTTCGGCAATTCCAAAAAATGTCAATTTCGATTTTCGGCCTAGAAGAAAAAAAATTTTGATTTTCAGTTTAATCAATTTTGTCTCGAGCTGGTAATTAATATTTTTTTCGAAACGAGAACGGATCGTGTATCTGCTTGCTTATTATCGATTAGAATGAGCAAGGATGCCCGAGTCGTAGAGAAAGAAAATAGAAGCGGAGATATCGCGACTCTTTGCATCATACCGTTCGGTTACAGAAATAGCTTGCATCGTCGTCACGATATAAATAACTTTTGTCACTCATCAAACGCAAGTTCCGTTCCGCGCTAAAAGATCCTGGCTTCCGAAGAAAAAGGAAAAAGCAAAAAAAGTTGGCAGGAGCGAAAAGATTATCTCGCACGACGCAATGGAAATGAGAATTTCGAACCTTCAAATTCCAATTAAATTTTATCGATTCGAATTCGATTCGATCGTTTCGATTCAATCGTTCAATATTTAACGATCGTCATATTCGACCATTCCATCCGTTCCATTCAATCCTAAATCCCAACGATTTTTTTCACGTTCACAAAAAGTCTGAAAAAGCTAAAAAAAAAAAAAACGCAAAAAAATTACAAAAAAGGTTAAAAAAAAAACAACTAACACTCGATTTCAAAAAAATCGTTTATCAGACTCCAATTTCGATTTTTGAATCAATGGTCGTGTCACCCATTTACTCGGGCACGATTTTTCACAAATTTTTGGAAAACGCTTTTTCCTCGATTATTCCTTGTATGGAACGCTTTGAACTCATTCGACTGATTTTTCGCAGATTCGGTCGACGGGATGAGACGATGTAGCGAGTTGGGTCTTCAGATGGGACGACAGAAGTTTAGCAAAGAGATCATGAACTGGGCACGTAAGAAGAGGCGTATGATCCGTAGGGAGGATTTAATAGCTTATCTAGCGGGAAAGCCACCTCCTCCTAGACCGCACGCGCACAGGTAACGTTATCCCTACTTCCGGTATGCAATAATAATAATAACAATATTCATAATATAATATAATATAAAATAAAATAAAATAAAATAAAATTAAAAAAAATAAAAAAAAAATAAAAAATAAAATAAAATAAAATAAAATAAAATAAAATAAAATAAAATAATAATCATATAATATAATAATAAAAACAATAATAATAATAAAAGATTTATTGACGCGAATCCGGTGTGGACCGGATGCCCACACCGGAAATAAGTAATTATGCAATCATACAAAAAACGAAGAATGCTTAATTAATTTTCGAACACTAAGGCTCTAAAAACGACAAAGTTGCCGCAAACGAAAATCAGCAACAGCACGGGGGAAAAAAATGGCATTTTCTGTATTCGATCGATTTATAATGGAATTGCCTTCCATTGATCGATTTATAATTGCCTTTGTTGGAATGCAACGGGAATACAATTGATTTTAATTACGAATCAGTTGGGCTGATTGATGACGTGAAAATCTCTGAAACGTTTTTTTTATGGTTATGAGACTTTTACGAGTTAGATATGAAAAAAGATGATAGTAGTAGCAGTGAAAAAATACGAAATAAAAATGTCATCGATGATTCAACGTTTTCATTGATTGGACGATTTATTAAGAATTAATTTTGAATGCAGATTAACGATCGAGGTTACGATATTTATTATTAAACATTTTGGGATAACTTTTGCATTTGCGAGCTTAATTTTTTTGTTTGATTTTTACGTGGATTTTGAAGTTTGGATTGAAATTTGGAATTTTAGAAGATTTGGTAAATTATATATGAAAATAATTAATAAAATTTGTAAATAAAATTTCATTTGGATTTTTCAATCTTGGTTGGTTGAATTTTCAATTTGGAAATTTGGAATTTTTAAAGATTTGGTAAATTATAAATAAAAATAATAAATAAAATTTGTAAACAAAATTTGATTTGGATTTTTCAATCATGGTTGGTTGAATTTTCAATTTGGAAATTTGGATTTTTTTAAGATTTGGTAAATTACAAATAAAAATAATAAATAAAATTTGTAAACAAAATTTGATTTGGATTTTTCAATCGTGGTTGGTTGAATTTGCAATTTGGAAATTTGGATTTTTGGAAGATTTGGTAAGTTATATATAAAAATAATAAATAAAATTTGTAAATAAAATTGGATTTGGATTTTTCAATCACGGTTGGTTCAATTTTTATTGCCGATTTTTTGTTTTCGTTGACGTACGCCAAAATTTGAAGAAACGATTTTGGGAGGCCGAAAAGTGTAAAGGAAGGAAGGGAGGAAAGAAACGATTGTTGGGATGTCTGGTACTGAATGAGGAATGTAATTTCAGGAGTTCACCGAAGCCTCGTATGATGGTTTGCGGTTCCCCTCCGTCACAGAGTCCTACACCTAGTATGGTAGTTACCCCATCGCCGGCTGTTGGTGGCGATCCGGATCCGGAACTTCACACTTTCAGGGAAGCCATAGCTCTCTCGGGTACGTCTACTTTCGTCACGAGTTCAATTAGTGCAAAAATCGGACACCCGATATTTCCGCGCTTAATGTTTATCCGGTGAAACTGTAAATTTGAACCCTTCCGACTCTTCAGGATTTTTAGTTTTCGGATTTTCGATTTCTCGGTTATTTTGCTTTGTAAAAATCTTCGAAAAGTTTCCACACCTAATTTTGTAAAAATCTTCGAAAAGTTTCCACACCTTATTTTGTAAAAATCTTCGAAAATTCTCCACACCTTATTTTGTAAAAATCTTCGAAAAGTTTCCACACCTTATTTTGTAAAAATCTTCGAAAAGTTTCCACACCTAATTTTGTAAAAATCTTCGAAAAGTTTCTAAACCTTATTTTGTTAGAGATTTTCGAGGTTAATTTTGAAAAAGAAATTCGAGTCATAATTGAAACGAAAAAAGGGTGAAGACGGCTTATTCATCAGTATATTTCGTTTTTCCCGCAGGCTCGCCGATGTCTCGACGTACCGGAAGGCAAACCGAGCTCTCGGCCTTTATAAGCAGCGAATTCGCGCGTCACCATAAACGGCCTGCGTCGCACGACGTCGACATGGGTTCACCGACGCACAAACGTTCGCGTTTTATGTAACGACGCGCTATTCGTAACGTTAGATTTCTTCATTCTTTTTCCCCTCGTCCCTTCCTTACCGACGATTTATCGATCGCGATCTTTGCGACCTCTGCCGTGAATTTTCCATCCGGTCATCATCGTTATCAACGCCGCCGACACCTCTCGCCATCCCTCCCGCAATTAATTCATTAAATCGATCAACACTGACTATCGAATCGTTCCGAGCAATCCGGAAAAAAGTTCGCATGGAAATCCCGACGAACGAAGACGCGATCTATTGTTTTTTTTGTTCTTTTTTTTTGGCACCGAAAATCTCTCGTGAGAAGAAAAAACGAGTTTGAAGAATCGAGGGGTCGGGGGGTCGCGAGACGAAAAGAGGGAAATATGAAAATTCCGCGCGTATCTAGAATTAAACGAAATTTGTTTTTTCGACGCTCTAGGGTTTTTGGAAGTAACGAGATGTGGGAAAGAAGCATTTGAAAAGTTGAAGGTCAACCACCGAATTTGCGTTCTTACGAACGACCTTGAAAACGAACTTGGAAATCGGGCGTAATCGATGTTTACATTTAAAAAATTTTTTTTTTCGTTATCAAAATTGGGAACGATACGGCCGAAGATATGTGTCAACATATCGAGGTGTGTTGGAAAAAACTCTGTACCCTTCGAACAATATCACCAAAAGAATTTCAAATTCGAGCTCACCAAGTTTTTTCTCCAAAAATTTCGATCTATGCGTAGTCGAATACACTGAAATTAAATCAACGTTTTTTCAAATCTGGTTTAAAATTCTCGTACTCTAACAACTTTAAATATCCGCGCTTGGATTAATGTAACTTTTCACGAATTGTGTATAAACATATAACGGAATGAAAAATGCATATCACGATGAACAAAAATTTCGATCTTCCTGTGCAAAGTGTATAAAAATAATTCTATCAAAATTCCAGAAATTTTTTTCCAATTTGCTGTCGAGGTCATTTTTTTTTCAATTCACGAAGATTTCTCGTATTTATCCAACGAAAATAAAACCATCTTGTACCATCTTGATCGAAATTCGGGAAATCACATTTTCCATAAAGCTCAAATCGTTCGAAGGGTTGAGATTTTTTTTCCTTCCTGCTGCATATGTGTATGTGATTAAATATAATTTAGTTTAAAAAGTTACTCGTGTAGGAGGGGGGGGGGGTGATCACAAGATCGATGTCTGCGCTGTTGGAAGATAAAACAGGCCGGAAATTCGACGCGAGGAAATAAACATCGAAATGAAAATTTCTGAAGAAGGGAAAAGGGGATTGTGTATTGTTAAACGTAACTTCGCAATTATTACCCTTTCTTCCTTGTAAAGTGTAATATTGTTGCAGTTAGAATGTGATTATAGGTAAATTGATATTTGGAAGCTTTTACGAAATAAAAAAAAAATGTGTGTACGCGCACATCCGTACACACGAATGATTTTGTAGATTTTTGTTGCCGACAGATTTTGTGAAGCGGAAGTTGGATCGTGTTAAAATCCGAAGCGAGAAAAAGATTTTTGAGGGTTGGGGGCATAAGAGCGTCGAAGAATCGTTAATAATCGTTATTCGTCGAATAATCGTTAATTCTTCGCGTCGCTTCGATTACGATCACATTTCGAACGAAAAGAAAGAAAAACGTCGAAGGCTTAGAGCAATCTTCTAAAAAACTCCAAAATAAGCTTACGAATATTTTTTTCTTCGAGTTTGCGAATTGTTTGAACCGTGCGGATTTATTGTTTTTTTTTTTTGAATTTTTTAAGTATCGGTTTGGACGATTTTGCAAACGCGAGTTTTTCTTTGTTTTCGTTCTTTTTTTTTCCCCTGAAAATGTTCGCAGTCATTTGTAAATTGATTTTTCACTGTCGTTGAACGAATGTTTACAGATTCGTATGGAAAGAAGGATAACGTCGATTATTTTGAGAGATCGGAGTCGGTGCGTCGTTTCGTTCATTTTTTCGTCTTTTTTTTTCTTTTTCTAAATTTACTCTTCGTTTCGATTTTTCTTCGCGATCGAATCTCCCGATTTTATTCCGGAATCGAGAATTTCGTTAAGAAACGGATGTCGCCCCGAAGGAGAGACGAATTGAAATTTCGGGGGTAGAGAAAAAATTGGACGAAGCAAAGCTTCCGTTGGGTCTAAAGAGAGCGAATTATCAACGACGAAATCGTATTGATTCGATATTAAAAATCATGCGTTTCGTTGCGAAGAAAATTGCGAAATTTTCCGAAATTTTCCGAAATTCATCGGAACGAGGAAGCTCGTGAGAGAACATTGAAAAACTCGAGCGAATCACGTTCAGTGATGGAAAAATGTCGACACGTTGACCAAACGGAGTTCGAAACCTTCGATTTCCTTGGATCTTCGAGAATCGAAAAAAATCACATGTATACTAAATATATGTATAAAACGTCGGAAAATCGTTACTTGTACATTTACACGTATCTGCGATCCGCATATTCCGCGATACCGGTCCGAATGGCTGCCAGAAGTAAAAACGAAAAAAAAAAAATTGAATTTGGAAGCAAGATCTCGTAATCGGATTTTAAAAAAGCGGGAAACAATGAAAACAAAAAAAAACGAAGAATCAGAGTTTATCACTTCCGGTTATTTTTAGAAAACGAAAATATTCAATTCTTTTTTTTTTTTTTTTCTGTCAAGTCGAATATTCCCCTACGAAAATATCATCGCTCGGTCATCGTGCAAACGATTACTGAGTTCTCCTAGCGCCCGAAAAATTTGCGAGAGAAAAACCTTAAAATTTTTCACATCGCGTTCGTTTGGGTTACGGATTACGTAATTACTCAACGATACAGTCGAAAGTACTTCCGGTTGCTTTCACAAACGAGAAAACGGTTTTTATTTATTTATTGATAAAGAATTTATTTATTCTTCGATGATAACAATAATAATAATAATAACAACAATAATACGTGAATTCTTGAATTAAGGATGAAGAAAAGCGTTTTTCTTCGAATCGTCCAGACGTGATAATCTCTGCGAAAAAATTCTTCGATCTTTGAAAATTGCCGACGTTTTTTTTAAATCCCTTCGAGATGGCGCGACGTTTTCTCGTCGGTACGATCTCTTTTCGATTTTGAGGATTTTTAATGGTCAAAATGAACACTTCGAACGAACGTACAAATAATTTTAAAAAAATATACGGTTTTACCGAAATTCGGTTGATTTTTTTTGTCTTCGATTCGTTTACGAGACGTTCGATATATTTTCCTCGCGCGGAAGTTCCGAGTCTCGGAGGATACTGGAAGACTCGACTGGCCTCTGGGCTTCATTAAATCGATGGGCACGAGGGTGGGCGGGGGAGAGTGGGCGTTGAAAAAAACGTAGCCGAAGAAAACGAAAAACCGGAGAGTTCGATGGAAAAAAAAAATGAGGTTCGTCCTTGCGACCCCGGGACCCAAAAGAATAAATTTAAGAAGAAGAAAAAGAACGAGGAAGAGAATTGAGGAAGAAAGGGAATAGAATAAAAACAAAGACAACGTTCCGAAAAACGAAACGAGCGATTTGTTATTCGGTTGTAAATAGTGCGCTTTACTATTAAATAATAGTTTAACGATTAAGCTGTAATACGTTTTTAGCGATAAAGCTAACATTAATATTGATTACTATTCGAAGAAATAAACAAAAGAAACAGAAAAACAGAAAACAGAAGAAAATAGCTTTAATCGTAATATTTATCGAGCGAATACCGGCAATATTCAATGAATGTCCATGAAAAACGAAAAAATCCAAGCCTCCGTTTCTCAAATCGCGCTTACGAAAACCGAAGCGACGAAACAACGAGAAAAATCCGTGCACACATTTGTATTTCACGCGTTAAACGAAACAAGCCGGTACGATCGTACACGTGGGATGGAAAACGAAAACTTTTTTTTTTCTCGCACGAAACGAGACAGCTTGAGATCTCCTGAGATTTCTCCGCGATTAAGGGGAAATCGTCTACGTTATTTAGCGATGTTGTGGCACAAAGAAAATAACGATTACGATAAACGGGAATACAAAGTTTTTCGTAAAAGTCTGTTGTACAAAATCGAATCGAAAGATCGTGGAAAAAATTTCGATTCTTTTCGAGATTAATCGATCGAGATATCGATTCTTTTCGAGATTGATCGATCGAGATATCGATTCTTTTCGAGATTAATCGATCGAGATATCGATTCTTTTCGAGATTAATCGATCGAGATATCGATTCTTTTCGAGACTAATCGATCGAGATATCGATTCTTTTCGAGATTAATCGATCGAGATATCGATGCGATCGAATCGACGGTTACAGACGTTTTTTTGTACATTCTCCCACGTCCCTTCCTTCTTCGCCCTCCCTTTTTGTCTTTCTCTATCTTTCTCTTTCCCTTTCTCTCTCTGTCACTCTCTCGTGCTCTCGTTTTTTGTTCTCTGTGTATTTATTAGAAAAATGTGCGAGATTGGCGATAAGTTCGATCGAAACCAGCCAAACGAAAACTCTACGAAACCCAAGACACGAGAAACGATAGAAATAAAATAATAAAAGAATAAAGAAATGGACGACGAGGCAAAGGATTGGTGCTGTTAATTTGTTTTGTTCTTGGACACAAGGAGCTTGTATATTTTTGCGTCTCTTGTTTGTACGAATTAATTAAAATAAATGAAAGATGAAATCGAAAGGGGCACGAAGTTTTTCATTCGTGTGCAGACTACGTTTTTTTTTTTCGACGAGTGAAGGTCATCGACGTAGAGCTGTTCGACGAAGCTAGAGAAATCGAAATATCGATCGGTAGCGATATAGATATATTTGTACACGTAGAACCAAACTTTCAGATCCGATCACTCGAAAACTATCAGTGTTCGTTAAAAAGCGTTTAATAGGTTATCTTACAATATTAAGAACATGACGAACATCGACATAACCTCACAAATTTTCGAAATCCGTTTTCTCGGCGACGATTAAGTTTACGGCGAAAAATCGAGCATCGGTCTTTGTAGAATTCATAGAAACAGAAATAGATGCTTGAATTTTACGATAAAAATGTTTCGTCCTTGAGAAATTGCGATTTACAAATTTCGTCCATCTCGCTCGCATTCGTGTGTCACGTGGTACGTCTTCGACATGTCCATAATCGGAAGATTCGATAGGAAGGAGGGGTAGGGATTTTGTTTTTCTTTCAAAACGTCGAATGTTTTCACTATCTAGAAATTTATCGATGCATGACCGAAGTCGAATCGTTTTTATTGACACGGTAAAGCTTACGATAAAAAATAAATCGTTCCGTTTCGTTGCTTTCGAATAATTTTAATCTGAGGTACAGTACGCTTAATCAAATTGGATTTCCGGCTCACCGAAAATCTTTCGCCGATGAAAACTCGCGATGAAAGATACTTTCACAATCTGGTGTCCTTGATGATTTTTTCGGGAGCTTCGAGGTCTTCTTTTCTGTCGGCAATCGCGTTCGTCAATTTTCGTCTCGGACCGAGGGGCAGTTTGAGGGCAGCAATGTCCGCGTCCGTTAGCAGCATGAGGGCCTCTAGATCAATTTGTTCGGCTTCGAGGATGTTTTGAATGGAGGTTAGATTATTGGCGACGAGGAATCGTTGCAGTGGTGTCCATTCCTCGTCAGTTTCGTCCGTTTCGTCTTCGCCTTGAAACGTGTATTTTTTTTCGTTAGAATCGTTTTTTACTTACCGACGGTCGGTAACTTACTTACCGACGGCCGATAACTCACTTGCCGACGGTCGGTAACTTACCGACGGTCGGTAAGACCGATGCAAAGTATGATAGGTGGCGCTGGTTTACCCGAAAGTCTATCGTCGTCCCACATATTTTGCCTGCGCGCCAGACTTCCCGCGCTTCCTATACTGATCTCTTCGTTGTTGTGACCGTTCGAGCCGTTTCGATGAACGTTTATCGAATCTTCGAGGGAACCGTTCGCAAAAGCGTGACTTTGACGATGCTGGGCGTCGATTTGGGTGATCGGCAGGTTGTCCAGGGTCGCCGTTATCTGTGGTAAAAAGGTTCATTGTTTATCGATATACTCATCAAAGTTCCATGGTCTTTCGGACACCATTTTAACGACCGTTGAGAATCGACAAAAACCTCCGTTCAATCTTTCATACCGAATCTTGTATTTCCGGTACTTTCCAGTGACTTTCATTCAAAGATTGATTGTTGAATCGCAGTTTCGATTTTTCATGAATTTTTATCGACTATTGTTTCGAAATTTCATCATTCAATTCCGATATTATGCGGAAATAGAAAAATTGAAAAATGGATCTGCAAGTACGCAGTTACAGATCGATGTTGGTCAGCCATGTTTTTTTCCGTTACAGACAATCGAAAAAAGTGACGCTCCGATCTGACCTGCCAAAAAGGGATCTGGAAGCTCAACGCTCTTTGGCATGTATGATCAATTTTTTCAATATTTGATTCCTTCAATTCAAGTATTCAATTAATTCGACGATCGATTTAAAATAAATAATGCAAACTTAATAACTCGAAGGAGAAGAATTAATAAAGTTGTTCATCGATAGGCTAGGTGGCGTATGAATTTATTCCATATTATTTCGATTATTCAAGTAACCCAATTATTAACTCGGTTCAATTATCCTATTAATTCAATTGTCCAATTAATTCAAGTATTCAATTACTCCTTCATTCTGAAGTATTAAGTTATAAAATTAATTCAATTAATTAAAATTGTTCAATTAAGATAGGAATTTAATTCGCGTAATTGTTCAATTGATTGAATTGTACATTTTCGTTTGATCATTCAATTAAATTAATTATCGATTTTATTCAATACTTCGATGATTCAGTTTATTCAATTATTCAATTGCTTAACTATTCAATTATTCAATTACTGTATTACTCAATTATTCAATTATTCATTTATTCAATTATTCAACTATCCGATTATTCGGTTATTCAATTATTTAAGTATCTAATTATTTGGCCATTCAATTATTCGACCATTCAATTATTCAATTATTCAACTTTTCGATTATTCAATTATTCAATTATTTAACTATTCAATTATTCAATTACTGCATTACACAATTACACAATTATTCGATTATTCGATTATTCAATTATTCAAGTATTCAATTATTCGACCATTCAGTTTATTCAATTATTCAATTATTCAACTTTTCGATTATTCAATTGTTCAATTACTTAACTATTCAATCATTCGATTACTGCATTACGCAATTATTCAATTATTCAATTATCCGACCATTCAATTATAATTTTTTCCAAAACAGGTGTAACAACGTACCGATCTTCTGAACGCGACGGAGCCAAAACCAGGCCTGTTGAAAATACTCGCGGGTTCCTGGAGGAGGACGGCTTCCTCGACGACGTTTTTCATTGTTCCGGTTCGATGCAAGCTTTCCTCGTCGTAGATCTCATCATCATCGTAATCTCGGTCACCGAGTAAATCCGGTGTACTCTGGGCTTTGCTGAGGGTTCCCCAGACGTCGGATATTCTGCCTCGTTTGCCGATCTGTTGTTGCGCCTGAGTCTCGTAAGTGCCCACGTACATTACTTCGGAATCCCGTCTCAGACCGGTCAGGCTTCTTACCGATCTCTTGCCGCCCTCCTCGATCTGCATTTTTATTTGGTTGGCAAGTCAAGTTCATTGGCTGCTCAATAGGGCCGCGTAAACGCGTATACATTCAGAAAATATCTTCTAGAAAATGAGCATAACGATTTTTGTGAAATGGTGGATCAATCGATTTTCAGCGCTACAAAACAATATCGTTGGATCCGTGGCTGACAAAAGTTAGTCGAAAAACCCAAACGATCAAACTGCCTTTTAGAAGTTCACCCATAGAAAACAAATATGCTTTGCAATTTATCTTGCATTGTGAATTTTCACGATTTGGACTTGATTTACTATTTTTGAAAACACTAGCAACCTACGTTTTTGACATTCCGCTCGTGAAATATTGATACGCGCCGATTTTAAATATCGTGATATTTAAAATCGATTTTATATCGTGATATTTAGAATCGATTTTACATCGAGATATTTAGAATCGATTTTATATCGAGATATTTAAAATCGATTTTATATCGTGATATTTAGAATCGATTTTAAATATCGTGATATTTAGAATCGATTTTAAATATCGTGATATTTAGAATCGATTTTATATCGTGATATTCAGAATCGATTTTATATCGAGATATTTAGAATCGATTTAATATCGTGATGTTTAGAATCGATATTAAATATCGTTATATTTGAAATCGATTTTATATCGTGATATTTAGAATCGATGTTATATCGTGATATTTAAAATCGATTTTATATCGTGATATTTAAAATCGATTTTATATCGTGATATTTAATATCGATTTTATATCGTGATATTTAGAATCGATATTAAATATCATTATATTTAAAATCGATTTTATATCGTGATATTTAAAATCGATTTTATATCGTGATATTTAAAATCGATTTTATATCGTGATATTTAGAATCGATATTAAATATCATTATATTTGAAATCGATTTTATATCGTGATATTCAAAATTGATTTTATATCGTGATATTTAAAATCGACGAGTATCAATTTAAAAGGAAATGAATAAATATTAATTAAAAATGCATAATTAATCTTGTCATCGGAATAATATAAAAAATGTCATTTTCATAAATCAAGGAATTCGTAATTTGCGAAATGTCGATTTTTCGATGCCGGAAAATCGATAATGTTGATAATTGTGAAAAATGAGAGCGAGGAAAATAGGATAATTTGTGACCTCGACGACTTTGAAGTCATCGGTAACTGCTTTTCTCGCGAGGGCTTTCCGGCATCCAGCGCTGCCTCGTCTCTTGGTCGTTCCGGTGTTCGCGGTCGAGATCGTGCCCACTATGTCGCTGAACGTCTGAGACGGCTTGACTCTCCCCTTGAACGTGAGAACGCTCGGCCTGTGGGGCAACACGTTGTTCTCGTTCATCGACTCTACGTCCATCTTAGCTCGATCCTTTAGCAATTTCTTCTGCTCTTTTTCCGCCCGGATGTCCGCGGTCTTTTGCCTCTTCACGTACTCCTTCAATCTGAAAACGATCCCACTTTTTTTTTCAGAGACGAACACGCACCCACTTCGAACATTACGACGTTTCCTCATGATTTTTCTTTTTACGGTTTCTTCCTTCCTTTTTTATTTGGAATTCAATTTTTTTGGAAATAATTGTACAAAAACCTAACTTTCTGACATTCCTAATTGTCGAAAATTACTCATTTTATTGAATACTCAATTTTTGAAAATTGAGTATTTAATTTTCTAAATTTTCTAAGTATCTAAAACTCTTAGTATTTGAATATTTACAATTTTCGAAAATTTTTAATTTTCTAAAATCCTCTATTTTTTAAAATCCTTGATTTTATAAAATCCTCAATTTTCCAAAATTCTCAATTTTCTAAAATTCCCAATATTTCGAAATTCATAATTATCCCAAAGTTTTTTATTATTTCCATATTTCAAAAATTTTCAATTTTTCATAATCTCCAATTATGCGATTTCAATAAAATCGAATCAAATTTTTGCATAAGAAAATTTGAAAAAAAAAAGATCCGACAAATCGTACAGTAGATCGTACCACAAATAGATCGCAAAATTTCAAATGTATTTTAAGATAGCACAGTATTTCAAAAATACTCCTGAATTTTGAAACCCAAACAAACCCAAACCAATTTCCTAAAATCTCGTGGTTTTCGATTCGCAAAATATTTGGGATGGGAAACCCGAACTTCGATTGACCAGATGGCTCAAAATTCCGAATTTTAACAGTCCGAAACTAAAAATTTCGTAAAGGTTTACGAAATTTGTTTGGGTTTGTTTGGGTTCGTTAGTTTGATTCAAAACCCTTGATTAAAAATAAAAACCCAAAAATGTACAAAATTTGTATTTTCGGTAAATTTGGAATTTTGAGCTTTCTGGTAAATCGAAGTTCGGGTTTCCTACCCCGGCCTAAACAAACCCAAACAAACCCAAACAAAATGATTATGCAGCACTGTACCTTTTTTCAGCGTCTTTCTCGGCCTTTTCTCTGAGCATTTTGCACTTTTTGCGATTGGTTGCTTCTTGCTCGACCTGAGCGAGGTCGAGAAACTGGAGGATCATTTCGCGGCCGTTTATCGCTGCCAATTCACGAGCGGAGTGTCTGTCGATATCGAGGGCCCAAATATTGCAGCCAAACTTAACCAGAAACTTGACGCAGTACTCGTGCCCTCGAGCTGCCGACAGATGAAGAGCGGTGTTGCCGAAATAGTCCGTTTTGTCGGGATCTCCACTGTGATCGAAACACCGGAAGCAAAAAAACAACAAACGTATCAACAAAAAGTTAAACGAACGAAAATCAGGTTTCTATCGAAATCTCTGATCTCATCGTATGTTCGAAGCAATTTGTTTGGGTTAGAAACATCTTTTGATGATTCACTTCCGGTTATCCATCGATTATCGGCAAAATTTGCACGTGGCGGAGGCTCTTTATGACGTAAAGATTCCTTCAATCATATACTTCCACATTTCGTAATTGCTTGGGTAAAATGTGAAGGGATTTGTCTGAAATTTTTTTTTCTCCGGATAAAAAAAAAATTACATTAAAAAAACGTCGTTTTAAAAATTATTTCAATATATAATCGTTAGAAAAGACAATTTCCAGCGAATTTCAGGAATTTACATTTTTCGAATAAAGAAATTCTTAAAATAATATTACTTCGCGAAAAAATTATTTTAATAAATAATAGGAGCAAAAAAACGATTTCCAAAGAATATCAAATATTTCCATTTTTCGAATAAGGAAATAAAAAAAAATCTCATTTTTCTTAATCATTTTAAAATTCTAAAAATATTTAAATATTTAAAAAATATTTGAAAATATAAAAAATATAAAATATATAAAAAAATAATAAAAAAAAACAATAATAAAAAATATTTGAAAAAATATTTGAATATTTTTAATATTTAAAATATTTGAAAAATATTTGAATATTTAAAATATTTGAAAAAATATTTGAATATTTTAAATATTAAAAAAAATAATATTTTTAAAAATATTTTCAGGCTAATCCCAATATGAAACGATTCGTCAGCCAACGAATTTCATTTGAGCCTAAATGGCTTCGAAATGGCTTTCAGATCGATGGAATCAACAAGAACGTGAATTCCAGGCCGTTTTTCGGAACCGTTTGAAGTTTGAGTCGTGACGAGCTGATAGTTAACTCTCCGTTGATGTAACGGGGTTCGAAGTATCCTTTTTCTCGTATATACGTTTATAGCTTGAGTTGGTCACCCATCGCTCGATTCCGCTCCGTTCCGTTTCGTTTAGTCTGGCCCGGTTTCGTTTCATGCTCGCCCGATTGTTTTTTCTTTATTCCTCATCCTGGGTTGCCCCCGAGCGGGTACACCCACTATTTCCGTGGGGTTGCTTCTCGTGTCCATGTCCATCCCTTTTGTTCGTATTTACGGTGGAACAGGTGTAATATGTCCGCGCGTCAATACGCGTACGGTGTAAGGCTACATTTTCGTTTCATTCAATACGGGCAGATGCCGTATTGCATGCTTCCTGCCCATGAGCCACCTGTCACTCTTTTTTTTTTTTTAAAAAAGTACTTCCGTCAATACCCGAAGTTTCGGTCTCGAAAAGTCACGAATTTCGGTGCAAACCTCCTGAATTTACGTTGCCGATTAAATTATTAAAAAAAAAAAATACTGGGGTAAATCATAAAAATACTGAATAGTTCAATTGATAAAAAATTTATATATTACGAATAGTTGAAATAGAAAAATGTTATCGAAATAGTAAAAATCGAAAAAAATAGTAAAATAATAGAAAAATAATTTTAATAATTAATAATAATATTTATTATTTTATTAATGATACATTTAATTTAATAATAATTTATTAATATTTTATTTATTAATTTTATAATAATTTATTAATATTAATAATAAGAAAAATAAGAAAAATAATAATAATAAATCGAAACGTCCTGAATTTACGTTGCCGATTAAATTATGAAAAAAAATACTGGGGTAAATGATAAAAACACTGAACAGTTCAATTGAACGAAAATTTATACATTACGAATAGTTGAAATAGAAAAATGTTATCGAAATAGTAAAAATCGAAAATTGTAAAAATAGTAAAATAATAGAAAAATAAAATTTACGGTGAAAATGTGATGTAAAGGAAGAAGAATTGAAAGCAGTCAGATTGTAAAATGACAGAAAAAGGGATTTAAAACGGAAAAATGCTTAATGTGGGAATTAATAGAAAAACGTCTTGAATTTATCTTGCCGATTAAATTATGAAAAAGATACTGGACAGTTCAATTGATAAAAAATTTATATATTACGAATAGTTAAATTAGAAAAATGTAATCGAAATAGTAAAAATCGAAAAAAAATAGTAAAAATAGTAAAATAATAGAAAAATAAAATTTACGGTGAAAATGTGATGTAAAGGAAGAAAAATTGAAAGCAGTCAAATTGTAAAATGACAGAAAAACGAATTAAAAATGAAAAATTGAAATAATAGTAAACAAACAAAAACCCAAACAAATCGATCGTAAATTCGGTTGAATATTTGCTTTGAGAGGATACGAGAGTAGTCTGGGAATGCGTTAACAACCGACGTACCCCCTGGCGAACAGCAGTCTCAGCGCATACAAGTGACCTTCAAAGGCTGCCCATAGTGTCGGGGTCATTCCACCTTCATCTCGAGAGTTAGAGTCCTTTCGCGTTGCTTCCTTAAGAATTTCCAAGGCTCCGTCCCGCGCGGCCCTTGAACAGATCGTTCAACCCGTCTCTCTTTTTTTTTACGATATAATAATACCGACAAACAAAAAAATCATTTCTCATTATCGTTTTATTCGAACGGTCACGATTTTACGGTAATTGCCCACTTTTCACAATTCCGTTGCGTTGCGAAAAAGAGATGTTTACGAATGGAAAAAAAACATCCTTTTTCTTTATCCTCCCGTTGCAACTCAAGCGACGTTAATGATAGGGAATTACTGGAGAACTCGAAGTATCGATTGTGAATCGACGATGCCGATCGGTCAACTTAAAAGTTGCGCAAATATCGCCGACTACTCATTACGTAGACTGACTCGACGGTTACTCGAAGATGCATGAGAATCTTGAATAAATACTGTGACGTTACAAATCGAGGATAAACTTTTCGAAATCACTGTTGTGATCGAGCTGAAAATTTTTCAATTTTGTTGGAAAATCTTTGGTCTCCTGTTCGGTAGCAATTTCATTTTCCAGTTTTCTTGAAAAGTTTCTAGACTTCGGTTTCGATATCATTTTTTTATATTATATTGTCAAACTTACGGATTCCGGTTTCCATCTTTGATATTTCAATTTCAATGGAAAATATTTGGTCTCCTGTTCGGTTCGATTTTTTTTTGTGATTTTATTGAAATATCTGGGGACTTTGATTTCAATTTTTTTTTCAATTTTCTTGGAAAATATTTTATTGAAAGTTTTATTGAAAAATGTCTAGACTTTGGTTTCGATATTTTTTTTTCAATTTCATTGGAAAATCTGAGTATTCCGGTTTCCATTTTTGATATTCCAATTTCCTTGGAAAATATTTGGTCCCTGCCTGGTTTCCATTTTTTTTCCAATTTTATTAAAATATCTGGGGACTTTGATTTCAATATCTTTTTTTCCAATTTCATTGGAAAACCTGCGTATTCTGGTTTCCATTTTTGATATTCCAATTTCCTCGGAAAATCTTTAGTCTCCTGCCTGCTTTCCATTTTTTTTCCAATTTTATTAAAATATCTGGGGACCTTTATTTCAATATCTTTTTTTCCAATTTCCTTGGAAAATATTTGTTTTCCTCTTCGGTTCAAATTTTTTTTCCAATTTCATTGAAATATCCCCGAACTCTTTTTCCAATATCTTCATTCCAATTTTATTGAAAAATGTCTAAACGGATAATAATTTAGCGACTGTATCAATTGTCGAGCATTTCGTTACAAATATTTTGTCGTCAACGATAGTCACGCGAAATGTGACGGTAGCGCGATTCACGTCAAATAATTAGCTAATTAACTGGCATATAAGCCAAACGCGAGAAAAAGGCCCAGGACGGATCGCTTACCGCGACAATTTCACCGGTTCTTTTCTTTTTTTTAATTGATTTTCTCCACGGTCAGCGATCCCGTACACGTGTACGTTTGCACGCCCGTGTTTGCCCGTGTCGCGCTTCGCACGTATCCGTACGAGTTTTTTTTTTGTTTCTCTTGACAAAAAGAAAAGAACGTACGAAAGGAAACTCACCCTAGTGGTTTTCCCATGAAAATGACTTTTCCGATA
Source organism: Ophioninae sp. B BG-2022a (assembly GCA_030522765.1). Taxonomy (NCBI): domain Eukaryota; kingdom Metazoa; phylum Arthropoda; class Insecta; order Hymenoptera; family Ichneumonidae; species Ophioninae sp. B BG-2022a. The sequence continues at coordinate 24,215 of JAPYZJ010001670.1, forward strand.
AGGAGTATGAGCATGAAACGAGACCTCGAGAAATCGCTTTCGAGTGTTCGACATACGGAGGTATAAAGTTTATTTTTCATCGATAACAAGAATGTGATAAGCCTCGTGGTACAAAAATTATTGGTGATAAGATCGAAACGCTTTTCGTTGGAATGACGTTCGAAAGCTTCGACTTTCAAGAATTTACAAGAATTCTGACGGATCGTTTTTTCCAAGTAGTTATAATTACGCGTAAATAATAAAAAAGAAAATAAACAAATAATTACATTGAATTTTGCGTTATCCTAATGAAAAATGAAATTTCTTTTCATTTTATATCTAGAAAATGCAAAGGTCCGGTAAATTTGGGAAAATAAAACGAAAACGATTTTTCGTTTTTGTTTGGGTTTCAAATCAACCCAAATAAAAAAAATTGTTTTTTGTTTCATGATATTTCCTTATGCGGAAAAATCCTTTGGGTTTGTTGGGGTTGGAAAATTGACCGATTATTTTTTTGAATTTGTTAGTAGTGGTTTATAATCACAAAATTGCAATATATAATTTTTTATAATAATTGAAATGTGAAATTGAACAGAAAAAAAATTTTTTTTCCTCGAAGAAATATTGTAAATTATATTTAATGATTCTAATTTCAAATCCGTATGAAAAACTTTGCTATTTTCGATCTTGCGTTTTTATTTTGCTGAGTTATTGACTTGCGAATGGCAACGTCGTGTGATGGAAACTTTGCGAGTGGAATCCACTGACGACGAAAAAAATGAATGACTCGGGTGGAAGAGATTATTAGGTGTCTCAAAATTTACAATATATTAGGTGTCTCAAAATTTACAATTATTTAAGAAACCCCACTCACTTTTCGATAAAACAATTAAAATCTTTTAAACTAATATTTAACACGACTAAAATATAAATAAATAAAATGAAAAAAATAATTTTTTATGAAAATATTTTTTTCACCGAATTTAAAAAAAAACAGTAAAACCAAAAACGACATAAGTGATATCTTCTTACTTCAGTGCAACCGATTTTCCTTCGAAAGCTCAGAAAAACAGGTCGGAAAATGATTTTTTCCGCTTTCACGAGAATTCCCATAAAAAAATTGTTGAATCCTCATTCGGCAGGAAGAATACACGCGCCGTTGATTAACGACATACTAGTGTGTCAACAAGCACAAATTAAAAAGCAAAAAAAAAAAAATAAACACACAAAACCAAGCACAAAAAGCAGGGGAAAGAAATGCACGTATCATTTTAGATGCGGCAAAGCCTCAAATTATAAGATCCTGAATAATTGTCATCGCGTCACACAATTACGGGAAATAATAGAGATAGCGTGCAGAAACGTGCGCGGATGTCAAACGAAACATCACCAGTTTTCCGTCGAATTTTTACACTTTCCACCGCAAAAAAAAAAAAACAAACAAAGAAAAAAAAACAAAAAAACAAACAAAAAAAAAAAAACAAAAAAAAAAAAAAAAAAAAAAAAAACAAAAAAAACAAACAAAAAAAAAAAAAAAAAAAAAAAAAAAAAAAAAAAAAAAAAAAAAAAAAAAAAAAAAAAAAAAAAA
>JAPYZJ010001671.1:0-25776 GCA_030522765.1 Ophioninae sp. B BG-2022a
CTTATCTATTAATATTATGTAATTTTTCATTTTCTCTAACCAGCATATTTTATACGTTTGTTTTTCGTAGAATGCCGTGACAGAGTGGTAAACCGAAATGTGGCCTCCACAGAAAAAGGCCACTCTGTCACACTATTTTTTAAAAAACCGACGTTAAAAACCAATTTTTATTAGCCGGAAAGGAAACTTTAATTAGTCCTAATGAAAACGCAGAAGCAACTTTTTTTCTAATCCCACAGAAGTCACAATTATGTGTAGTTCAAAAATCGAAAAAAAAAAGAAAAACAGAAAAACGTCGTTTTGTTGTAGGTTAAAAAGAAGAACGACCCAGATACGTGTGCAATAAAACTTTCCGAGTGAAGCTCGATCTCCATTTCCGTTTCGTAATTATCGAACCGTTCGTTAAAATAGCGTCAACGAAATCAAAATTCGTTGAAGGTATAATTTGGAAAACTGAAAAATTGACAATTCGTTTGGACAATTTCTACGCTCATTAACAGAGGTGTTCTAAATTCTAGAAAAAAAAATGGTGATTGTCAATTTTCAATGATTTCATTAATTCCTAGCCAATATTTTGCGTGAACCAATATTGAACGAAATCGAAAAATCGGTAATCAATCTTCACTCTCTCGCGGTTTCAACCACGAAAAAAAAAGAGAAAAAAGAGGAGTAAAGTATCGTTACGGAAAAGTATGAAGGACGTTGGTTTGTTTGGGCAGGTTCACAAGCAATACGTGTGTCGAGTGGACGGTGAGTTCCCGGATGAGGAAATGGTCTGCAACGAGCCGATCGAGGTGGTTTCGTACAAGATAGGAGTTTGCAAAGTTTCGGAGAAGGGAAAGGATTGCGTGACGCGTTTCAAGCGTTTGAGTTACAACGGCACGTCTTCGGTGGTCCTGTGCAAGCCGCAAACCGGAAGAATGCATCAGATACGAGTGCATCTGCAGTACCTGGGTTATCCGGTGGTGAACGATCCGCTTTACAATCACGTTGTGTTCGGACCGGAGAAGGGAAAAGGTGGTAAGATCGGTAAAACGGACGAGGAATTGGTGAAGGATCTTATAGGAATTCACAACGCTGAGAATTGGTTGGGTATGGACGGAGACTCGGAGATCAGCCTTTTCAAGCTGAAACTCGATTTGGAGGATCGAGTCTCAAATTCGAGCAACGAGAAGGAATCCTCGCCTTCATCGACGCCGGGTCCGCTCGAGGAGGAAGCTCAACAACGACAGTCTCAGCAACTCGACAGCGTAGTTCAGGATCGGCAGGAATCGAAAACGCAGAAAGTAACGGTCGGCACGCAAACGGGCTCCGAGCCACCCGACTCGAGTTTCGCCAATGACAAAGTAACCGTTGATCCACATTGTTACGAGTGCAAGGTAAAATACCGGGACCCGAAGCCATCCGATCTCGTGATGTATCTTCACGCGTGGCGTTACTGCGGACCCGGATGGGAATACGAGACTCCACTTCCGGCCTGGGCATCGAGCGATTGGACGTCAAACGATGATCGATAGTCAGATCGCGACGAGCACTTCTCACGTCTTAAATGCTGATACTTCTGCTAAAGCCGCTAATGCTGCTCTTATTATTGGCCAACGGTGCTCCGAGATCCTCGTGCCATCGCAAAACGCCTCCCATTCGTCGTTACATCCTCGATCACATCCCGCCGCTCGCGTCGTTTATACATCGTCGTTCCGGTATTGTCCGCGATAAGACCAAATGTTCTGTCGCAGTCATTGTCCCTTTTTGATAACCCCGTGCCTTCCATATCCGCGTTCCGTTACGAGCATTGTCGGAAACTCGTTTCGTAAGTCCACACGAATTTGTCATCTTTTATCGTACGACTGTGACGACACCTATGAGCGGAAGAGAGTGATGTATCGATCGTCGAAGATACATGTCCGAGGAATGTTTCGGCGAGTCACGAAGAAGCGATAAAGTCACTTTGCCGAGATTCAACGATTCGGCGTGACGAAGATTACCAGGATTATACGGAGCAAAAAACAGCTTCGTCACAGCGATGATTCTACCTTTTTTTTTTTTTTTCGTCACCGCACGGCCCCTGTAGCAGCTTCCGGTCCTGGAAACGTGGGACCAACCACGCCCTCGTAGATCCTCATTGCGCTTCTCTTCCGATTTATCGAGCCTCGTCAGGCTCGCGCCTTCTCCGCGCCGATTCATAACTCCTCGATAACGCTCGATGGTCGATTATACAAAACCCAAACAAGGGTCGGGTCTCGTTGTTTGTTGAGCCTGGATAAATCGAACGCGCGTGCTCGTCGGGACGTGGTACCGTGGTCCACTGCAGACGACAAAACAAAGGAAAATACAAAAACCAACATGTGTACGTAGGACGTATTGCAATAGAAGAAACGTCTATTTTTATAGGCTAATTATACAGGATACATGTTCGAAATGTGAAAACGGGAGTAAGCGAGAAAGCAGATTTGCTTGGCCTCGTTCCGAAACGTTAGGGAGGCAACCATTTCCAACAATCGCAACGTTCGATCGTTTCAATCGTGGAGATCGAGACACGCAAACCTGACATTTTGAAAAATGGAGAGTGAGCTTTAATCATATCGTAGAAAATATAAATATCAAAATGAAACGAACAAGAATACGCAATCGCGACGATCTCCCTTTACGCCCAGCTCTCATTCGCTTTAGCGTCATTGAACATTTCTTTTTGCTTCGATTGAAACACGTATTCTCGGTTTTTTCTTCTCGGAGACGATTAAACAGAACGTCCCATCGAGCCATCCAAAAATCGTCAAAAACGTGGACGTAAAGGATGATACTTTTCATTTGGCAATCTTTCCACCAACTTTTCTTTTTGTTCCTACCTGAGCCAGGAAAAGATTGCCTCTGCAACTGGCGTCAAAGCGAGAGTTGGCAGGGGAGAGATTACCGGGCGATGCTCGAAACATTGTTAGATGAAATTAGTAAAAAAAAAAAAAAGAAGAGATGAAAAATACCTGCGCGAGCAACGGATCGCTTTGTATGATCGAATTCAACGCGAGGGCGGACACGACCGATAAGATACGATGGAGCGAGGACTAAAAAATCGCATACGCGGACCTATCATAAAAGACAGTTTGTGCGCCTACTAACCAAGGATTTCAAGAAAAAACTCATATACAAAAGAAGAAGAAGAAAAAAAACCTCTCCTCTCATCTCGAGTATTCCTCAAAGTCCCGTGGCGAAAGCGTATTATTTTAACCGCCCACCCCTCCCTCCCTTTACTCTAACTTTTAAGTGGAAGAATAGAGCTAAGACGATATTTAAACGTGTATATATATACACAAAATAAATGAGAATATAAGAACCAGGAAAACAAAAAGTATGAATACAAAAAAAAAGACAGTCCCGATTTAGTGGCACGCAAAGGACGAATAATATCTGTCTCATGTAAATCCATGCGAGCGCTTTTGTATATATTATATATATATTGTATACGCACACATTGTACCGTTAATGAGAGGAAAAAAAAATAGCCGGAGAAAGAAAAACATGAGACGAGACTAATGGGATGAAAATACAACCGACATATTTATCGTATCGACATATATATAGTGTTACGGATCGTGACGGAGCTCATGATGAAAATAAAAAGTCAAAACAAAAAAATCTCTTGTATAATGAACGAATAAATGCAAATTATCGTTCGGTAGGCCAGTCAGCCTTCGCAATTGATCGGCCTGATTAGTACGTATAAACCTGACCAAGGTAAATGTCCCCGACGGATAAAGATCGGTCTTATAAGTACGCTATTGCGGATATCTCGATGTATATATATATATATATATATTTACATCGATGAAGCACGTATACAGAGCGAATCATTTGCATAACCTTTATCGGGAGGTTTTAACGTGTGGAAAATAATGGCGAACTCTCCTGAGTACAACAAATGGCATTATGGCATTCGCTGATGAAGATTCAACTCTGATAAATATAGCGTGAGGGTGTCGTTAACCTAGAAAGACGGATAAATCATCGTATGAATTTTTCAGAGGCCATAATTTCCACGTATTCCATATATGTTCGACGACGCGAACGTTGTAATTTTCTTCGATGTCGATATATATGAGGGTGAACCCGATACGGCTGCAGCAACATTCAAACTCTCGAGGAAGCTAAAATTTTAAAAAGTTTCGAAATTCATGGATCGCACGAAGGGATACGAATTTTATCGGCTTCCCATCGCTGTGAGATACGAAAATGGCAAACGGCTATTTTCTGGTCGACACTTCAACTTCTTTTTTTTCCATATACATTCGATATTCACGTGCTTCCCTATTACCGAATATTATTACAGGAGGCAACCGGAAGTGTAAACGTGCAAGAGAAAAAGAAATAACGTCGTAACCTGTTATCATTTATTTGACAGACTCTTGGGTATTTTTACAGTTCGGTTCGACGATCGTCGAGCGAATTCCGTTCTGCATCTATCATTGATATTTCTTAGGAAATAAATACATCAACGTCGACTGCGAGTAGGATTACGATGAGAAATAAAAAGTTGAAGGCGTTACTCTCAATTGACCGCGGACGCTCTGCCACTCTTGAATTTCTGCATTCTCTCTTCAATCACGGGCCTGAAATGACGGATGAGGCCTTGCACCGGCCAAGCTGCACCATCGGCCAAAGCACAAATCGTGTGCAGCTCAATTTGCTTCGTGAGCTCCCAGAGCATATCGATCTCGTGTTCCTCCGCGTTTCCCTCGACAAATCTGTACCGGAAGCAAAGTACCGTTATCAGCATCGTTCGTTCGTAACGTTCGTTGAAAAAACAAAAAAAAAAAGGAGTTTACTCTGATTCAACAACGAATTCACTGACCGACACATTATTTTGTACATCCAACTGATTCCCTCGCGGCAAGGAGTGCACTGACCGCACGATTCATGCTTGTAAAAACTGATCAGCCGGGCGATCGCTTTTATCACATCCGTTTGCTTGTTCATTACGATTACTGCGGCTGTACCGAAGGAACTCTGGACTCTCACGAGATCATCGAAATCCATCAATACCGTGTCGCATACACTGCGGAAATAAAAAATCAGGAGTTCAGTTTACGCGTTTTTCTTTTCGGAGCGTCAAGAAAAAAAGAACGTCTTATTACTCCTCTATGACTTTTTCTGGTAGCGTCACCTCTTTGGGATTATCGGAGTCGAGGAACCGCCAGGTATTACGCCTAATAGATTGTCCCATCCACCGATAACGCCACCCGCGTGTCTCTCGATCAGTTCCTTCAGCGGTAACGACATCTCTTCCTCTACCGTGCAAGGTGTATTCACGTGACCGGAAATATTGTACAATTTTGTTCCGCTGTTACGCGGACGACCGAACGAGGCGAACCATGTTCCACCGCGACGACAAATGGTCTGGAAAAAACAGAATCGTTTGATCCTCATTAGTAGTTATATTTTCATACGTACCTCGATTACTTGCCGTAACAACGCGTCGACTAATTATTGTATAATAATAATAAACACTGTGTACGTATCAATGGTGTTTATGGGGATAGAGAAGATAGGAAAGGTGCAAATTGAAATTTCAAGTTGATAGTACCAGAGAAAATGTTTCTTACCGGCGCCACAGCAACCGTTTCAACGTTGGTAACAGTCGTCGGACATCCGAAGAGTCCAACGTCAGCGGGGAAAGGTGGTTTCAGCCTGGGTTTGCCTTGTTTTCCCTCGATGGATTCAATGAGGGCGGTTTCTTCGCCACATATGTACGCTCCGGCGCCACGCTGAACGAAAATATCGAAATTGTAACCAGAGCCACAGGCGTTTTTTCCAATGAGACCAGCCTGATAAGCCTCGGCTATAGCAACTTGCACGTTGGACGCCTCGTTGTAAAATTCACCGCGAATGTAGATGTAAGCGGCGCAAGCGCCCATCGCGCGTCCGGCTATCAGACAGCCCTCGACGAGTTTGTGAGGATCGTGACGCAAAATTTCACGATCCTTGCACGTACCGGGCTCACCCTCGTCGGCGTTTATAACGAGATACTTTGGCCTACCGTCGGACGGTTTGTTCATGAAAGACCACTTCATACCGGATGGAAATCCGGCGCCTCCACGCCCGCGAAGACCCGACACTTTCACCTCATTTATTATCCAATCTGTACCCTTGTCCAGGATATCTTTGGTTCTGTACCAATCGCCGCGCTTCATGGCACCTTTCAATCGCCAGTCGTGTCGGCCGTATAAGTTCGTGAATATTCTATCTTGATCCGCCAATGGACTACCCACCTTCTGCAATTATAAATCCCCAAATTGCTTTAGGCGTTTTGTAGACTAAGATCGGTGGATAGGCAGCTGGAGAGAATTGGCTTCGGTGGAACTTCGAATTGAGCGACATTGCGCGTGATCGATCACTATCAACTACTGCTGATATTCAGAACGGACTTGGTGACGCTACAAGTTTGGGCAGATGATCAGTTACGACAAGCCATTATATGTTAGAACGATAGCTGCAAACCGCAGTGACGTCTGCGTGAATCACGTCAAAGAGAATCATTCAAATATATATAATCCAATAAGTCGCAACAAGGGTTGTGCAATCTGGATATACTTTATAGGTTATGTTTATGTCTCGAATTTGTCTTCTGATCAATGCAAGTCAGAATTATTTCGACCTTAATATTTTACGTATTTCGAAGCGTAGGAACGAATGATTTCGTGTACGTGTAAAATAATACTTCAGCATATCAAATTTTATCGGCATTGAAACTGAAATTTTGATAAACTTTGATTGTGAAACTTTCTTCCAAGAAGTGCGTATCAATTCGGATGAAGACTATGTAATCAATTATGATGGATTTCAAGAAATTTCTTACCTTTCCTTCAGGAGCTGCATCTGCGTAAGCTCTCGTCGGCTGGCTGCTCAAAACTTGTCCAAGAAGACCTTTAAATCAATTGAATTGTTTGAATTACATAACCTTGACAAGACGAGTGCCCGTTGTGCGAAAGGTTCAACAGTGTACGAGGACGTTCCGTGGGTATTACGATTTCTCAAGGAAAACGGAAAAGAATGTAGACAAACTTTGTATGCTTTCTAAAAATTAACTATCGATTAGTTACCTAATGGTCCTCTTGGAATGTGAGCACAACGAGCGATGACACCAGCCATCTTGATCACTAAGAAGGTACCCACAAAAACTACGTTGCATGATTTTGAACTGCCCGAGCAGAAACCGCCCGTGGTTCATACCTTCTGCTATTGCGACTCGTACTCGGAAGATAGCGCTGCATCGAATTTGAGCGGGAAATCAAATCATGGAGCGGACGGATATATATGCATAACCGATACAAAATCGAACAGTCATACAGGATTCATGTTTGTCAGAATACTCGAACCAAAGCATTGAAAATAATGCTTGAAAAGTGGTATATAAAATAGTAATAATTGGATGAAAGTGCAAAAAGTGTAGCTATCGCGAATAAACTTATTATTTCTGATCGTGATCACGAGACCGAGGTTCCGGCATTATATAGCTTCTTTTGGATTTGCCTATATATTGTTGAATTCCTACGGCTTTTTTCGAGTTTGTTTCAAGGGATCGAAATACGCTTTTGGTTCTCGACCTTTTAAGTTTATCTTTATCAATACCAGGCAGGTAACAATGAACGCTAAAGCAGAAGTATTGAAACGATAATATGTAAATGACAAAAAAAGTCCGAATAGACGCTTAATACGGATCCATAGAAATACAACGAATTATGTCTGCTGTTTGATTAGAATTGGTGCCTCGTGACAACAGCTCTATCAGTAACACTAGTGTGGCGCTTCCCCCACCCCCGTTGCGCGGAGCTTTCGTGCGACGTACGAACAATGTTGCGCGCGTCGTAAGACGCCATTTTATCCGCACCACATGACCTCCTTGTCGTGTCCCCGTGACCAGCTCACGTGAATTTCGACGAATTCAAACAGTTTTTTGGTGGCAAAAAAATGGATATTCTGGAGCAACACCTCGAGCAACACGACGTGAGGTAGCGTGAAGCTAAAATTTATCCCGGAAGTCGTAGATAGATCGACACTTCGAATCACTCTAAATATTACGAGTACCCGTCAAGGTCATCGGAAAAGGATTTTCGTACATTACGTTGTACTTTACAATGTCGATGTTTTTTTTTTCCGTCTGTTATTTTTTCAACGTGTTCTCGGTAGACCGGAAGAGATAATTTCGGAATTGTTTGCAGCGCGGTACGTGTGAAGAACGACGATGGAACGGGAATCGTAATAGAAGAAGCAGAAATCGTAGATTGCGATGCCGATGACCCGTTGAGTGGTAAGAATTTGCCTGACGATTGAAATATCGGCAGTGTACCCAAAGTTTACCCATGACGTATTGAAAAAGTCTTTTGCGCTGAGCCAGGCGACGGAGTTGACGACGATGGGCTTCGCTATCAGGAAGCACTGGCCTACAGAGTCGTTCAAGTTAACGAAGCTGACGACAACGAGCTCGATCTACCCACCAATCAGCAGGCCAACAATGCCGTGCAGGTTCTCACGTCACCCATAAATGGCCAATTTTACGTCATCGGCAATGCGAACGACGTATTCACAACGGCTCAAACTTCTAGATCTATGTCCCCGAGGTCCGGTACCATTCAGATAGAAACTCCACGCAACTCTGCTCCGGGAGTTAAAAAGGTTCGTTCAACACTATACCTAGCAACTTCCTTACAGATATTTTTTATCCAGTCACACGTCAGAATCTAGAAACCAATCAAGAAAAAAAAGGTTATAACGCATCTTAGTTTGGATTCGTTTATGTCTGTTTGGATTTTGTTTTACCGAGAAACGTAGGAATATAAATATCAAGGTCATTGATCGACCCATCCTTGGATGAATTGGATGAATTGGATTGGATTCCAATTCAATTGGAATTTTTAACAAAACTGATACAGAATGGCTGGCCGTAACGTTGTGGATGCTTTACACGATTGGAACTACCATCATATCGATTTGCTGAACCGAACATGTTACAAAGCTTTAAAAAGGCTATCATAATTTTAACCCTTCAAATATCTGATGACCCCTGGTATTGAAAAGAACATCGAACGCCGCACTCTACTCATTTTTTTTCCTGTTGAAAACTTTTAGCGTATAGAGTTCTAAACGTTTTTGTGTGATTCTCCATATCGAAACTGAATAATGAAAAAAATTGAATCTTGAAATTCCACAATCAATTGTTGAGACCACCCAATGGAACGCCGCTAACTAGATCGCTACAGGGTAAAATCTCTTCCAGAGGGACGATAGGAGAAGAGCGACGCACAACGAGGTGGAGCGCAGACGAAGAGACAAAATAAACAATTGGATAGCGAAATTGGGAAAGATAATACCGGAATGCAATAACACGAGTGTGAACAGCAATGGAAACGGTAGCAGCGGCGAGGGCAAAACGAATTACGAGACGCAAAGCAAAGGTGGAATACTGGCGAAAGCTTGCGAGTATATTGGCGAATTACGCGCGGCTAATCAAGGAATGGGTCAGTGCTTGCGGGAAAACGAGAAATTAAGACACGAAGTGGCTACCTTGAAGCAAATGATTGGCCAATTGAAGCGCGAAAACAACCAGTTGAGAAACGCCAGCGGTGTTACCAACGTCGTGCAAGTCTCGGAGCTGGGTCGTCTCAAAAGCTGAAATGATCGATCGTTTTCTTTCTTTCATCTCCGTGATACCATGAACTAGTAGCATATTCGTTTCATCTGCGCTCTCTTTCTCTCACTCTCCCCCCAGTCTCTGTGTCTGAAAACGCTGCCAAGCTAGAACCGAACGTGTATAAAGTGAAATTCAAACGATTGTATAAATATTGTATATAAGCTGTGCAGGTAAAACATAGTCGATTACATCCTCAGTTTTGTTTCGTGTGTTACGGAGCTTCGAGCGCGGAACGAGAGAGCAACACAAACTTCGATGTTGAAAAAAGTAAGGCGTAGACTTGTAACAAATCGTTGATGTATATACCGCGGGATTATTGTTATATTAATAATAAAATTGAGATTTAAAGTCGTGGAAGTTACGGAACTGTGATTGAACGTCTTTTTTTTTCAACTTTTTTCTTACTTTTCTGTTTTATTGAGAATCAAATTACTGGCATAAATATAGCTATTAAAAAACCGGTTGGAGAGAAAACAACGTTGCTCGAGAATACCCGTACCGTTTGTGCATATAATGTTTATTTGTTTTTTTTTACATATCGTACAATGGAAATGATATTGGAGCTGCTGGAGACACACTGGACATCATAAATTTGTTCTCGTTATGCACAAACATACACAACCCAGCACCCCGTTTATAAGCCTTGATGTCCTCAAATCTCAATGAAACTTTAGCTGTACCTCATCGTTTCTGCTTGTTTGACGTTCTTAACGTTAACATAGTATTTTACTTTCTATTCAACGGCCTATATTTAACTCTCTATCACTTTTAACATATAGTATGATACAATAGCTAATACTTCATGATTCGACACTTATTATGTTTTCTTCTTTCATAAGAAAGCTGTCGTCCTCGGGATTTACATCGGCATAAACGTTCGGTGTACTTTATTCGTTCGCAAAACAACTCTCGGTAATAGCTGATTCGTCACTTTCAAATTAGCACGGTAAGAATCGACAGCAGCAAATAATCGTACGTTTATTCCTACTTTTCTTCATTTCTTTCGACGTTTATTTATCGTGCGAGAACACACGTTAATTGGAATTCGATATAACGTTCGCGTGGTTAACCCCACCACGAACGTTTTTTGCACCCTTTCAAAAATTTCATTCTTCAAAATAGAACTTTCGTCCATTCAAAATTTTCAATAACTCGACGCTTCGTACCGTCGGATCATTCAAATAGAAGGGATAGTTCGCAGTGATTGGGAAACGTGTTTCTTTTTTTTTTTTGCTTCTGTTTTTTTAGTGTCGGAGATACCATGCGCCATTAGAATAGTTTCGAATAGGGCGCCCCCACTTTATTGTCTCGACACGGTAGCAAGGCCTGGCGCTCAATCGTACAGCCCTCAGTACTTTAAGGGGAGGTTAAATGAAACGGCTTGTGCATATGAAGCAGCGTGCAACGCTCACGAATGTATGTACAATCTTTCACGACTGGCTCGTCGTGATTTTACTTTGATCAAACAGGCCAATAGAGAGGAAACAATATCTCGAAGAAAATAATACGGAAAAAAAATCACCGACGATCAACGTTCGGCTCAATCGCGCGACTCTATAAAAAAAAATGATGCCAAGCCAGGTTGAATTGAGAAAAAAAAATGCAAAAGACAAAGAGCTGCAATTTTGAGCGTTTCTCGTAAAACCACAAACTTTCCTATTCTCTTCAATAAATCTTCAGTAATAATGGAACAATCCCATAAAAAGGGAGCCTCGAACAACCGAGTTAATCGAGAATGCGCGAGCGCGTGACGGAAACAACGAAAGTATCTTAATCTTCGAGGCTCCTGAACGCCAACTGAATATCATCGAGCAATTGATCGAAGTCCGCCCTGATCTTCGCCTCACCGTCTTTGACGGGATCCTGAAAACGTCAAATTAGCATTTCATCATTATGATAAAAGACCTGTTCGAAATTTTAATGTGAATCGATTTTTCGTATAAAGTACCTTGAACTTCATGGAACTCAGTTGATAGATTATATTGCCCATACTGTCGCGAATAACGTTCCAAGTTATTTTGTTGTCGGATTGAGCGGTTGATTCAACCGCGTGCCTGGACATGTCGTAGAACGCGATCATGTTGCGCAACATTCCGACAGTTTTGTAGAACGGACAGAAACGATCGTAGGGAGAATAACTGCAAAACGTATGAAAGAGTTTCCATGAATTATCGTCGATTGAAAGACACACTCCAGACTATTATTCTCTATTGAAGAAACAAACAAACCTGTTTTGTTGCAAAAAGTCGTCCTTGAGAAGCTTGGCAACTTCGAGAGTAATTTTGTCGGATTCAGCGAGTGAAGCTTTACCGACCAATTGGACAATTTCTGAGAGATCCTCCTCTTCCTGAAGGATTTCCTTGACCTTCGTACGCAGTGGTACAAACTCCTGGAAGTTTTTGTCGTAAAAGTCATCGAGGGCCCGAAGATATTTGCTGTAGGATATGAGCCAGTTGATCGATGGAAAGTGTTTTCGTTGCGCGAGCTTTTTGTCGAGACCCCAGAAGACCTGAACGATACCGAGGGTCGCGCTGGTAACGGGATCGGAGAAATCACCACCGGGTGGTGATACAGCACCAACAATACTGACAGAACCCTCGCGGTCCGGATTACCCAGGCACTTTACGCGTCCGGCACGCTCGTAGAAACTCGCCAATCTTGCACCGAGATAAGCGGGATAACCCGAATCAGCCGGCATTTCCGCCAAACGACCGGAAATCTCACGAAGAGCTTCCGCCCAACGTGACGTTGAATCGGCCATCATGGCCACGTTGTAGCCCATGTCGCGGAAGTACTCTGACAGCGTGATACCTTTGGCCAAGATAAATTAAAAAAAGATTAATTTGCAGCTCGATAAATACTTTCCGATGTTGTCTGTTGACAATTTCGATCTCGATATCTCACCCGTGTAAATGGAAGCTTCACGGGCGGCGACAGGCATGTTGGACGTGTTGGCAACGAGAGCGGTACGTTTCATGATCGACTCCGTTACACCGTCGATTTCAACCGACAACTCTGGGAAGTCACGCAACACCTCGGACATTTCGTTACCTCGCTCACCACAACCGACGTAGATGATAACTTCGGAATTGGAATACTTGGACAGAGCTTGCGAAATTACGGTTTTGCCACAACCGAAAGCTCCGGGGATAGCGGTCGTACCCCCTTGGACGCAACTACACCGTAATACACATTTTTCGTATAAATATAACAATCGTTGACATTCACGCTCTTTGATACTAAATACTCACGGGAATAACGAATCCAAGACTCGCTGACCGGTCAACAGAGGGTGATTGGCTGGCAGTTTTTCAGTAACTGGTCTAGGCTGACGCACTGGCCATACCTGTATTAATATGAGTTGTCGTTGATTTGACACTTCGCAGTGGTAATTTCGGAGAATTTCATGGCAGTCAAATTGGACCGTACCAATTATCAAAAAAAACTATCGCAATGGAACTATTCGTTCAAGGTGAGTCGAAAGTAACGGAATGCACTTTGAACATTGTAATTGGCGTTGCGTGAATCAATAGAAAAAAGGTAACGAGTAGCATTATTGAATTCATGAAAAGATCAGTGAGCAAAAAGAAAGCTGTTTGTTATTTAAAGAATCATAAGTGGCTATTTTTTAATATTATTAAAATGGTTATTAGTAATTGTCACGAGCAGTTTAAAATCACATTTTGAATATACCTGCAACATCGTGTATTTGCTCCTCTCGCCGTCAAATTCCGTTTCAAGAACGATGTCCTGCGAAAGTTCAAACATGAAAAATATAAATACCTGAGCTAAAACCCGAATCCCAAAGATCAATTAAAACTCGAATAAGATAATGGAAACTTTTTGATAAGCAACGTAATACAAAAAATCGATTTTCTTTCATATACGTTCATTCTGTTCATAAATGTTGCATTCTATTTTCAATCGGACATTCACAGTAGTCAAGATTTTGCAAGAAAATGTTTTCACTCGTGCACAAGTGGCACCTTTGAGTTCCGTCAAATTCAAGTTTTATTAGGAATAGAGCGGACGGCTAGGGGATTCTTACGTCGACCGTATAATTTCCGGCAGGCGCGATGTAAGTGACGGTACCCTTGCTCTTTGGTGGTAACATCATTTTGTGCTTGACGAGAGTGTTCTCATGGACCACTCCATAATGATCTCCGCCAGTAATGTGACTGCCGTTCTTTATGTTCAACGGATTGAATTCCCAGCTTATAGTGCGGGAAAGACTCGGTACGTTGACACCCTTAGGTATGTATATGGAGCTTGTCAATTCGTTTATGTCCTTCAGAGGACGCTGAATACCATCAAAGATACTTCCAAGAATTCCAGGCCCTAGCTCTACCGACAGAGGTTTACCGGTACGCAATACTGGATCACCGACAGTTACGCCGCTCGTTTCCTCGTACACCTAGGATCGCGAATATTTCAAGTAAATGTATCAAATGCAAACTACAAAATTTTGCTAACGTTTTTTGCAAAGATTGGAGAATCGCCGTCTCTTATCGACTCACCTGAATGGTTGCCATGTCTCCTTCGAGTCGAATGATTTCTCCCACCAATTCGTAATATCCGACTCGGACCAGCTCGTACATAGCCGATCCGGACATTTTCTCTGCCGTGACGACTGTAGAAAAAAGAATATTAGTATTTTTTCACAATCGATTACTTAAAAACTATTAACTGAGCCTGGTACATCACTGACCAGGTCCAGATACCGCATAGACATATCCGAACTGCGACTCCTTGGAAACATTGCTCAACTTTGGCAAACCGTGACTCATTTTGAATAAACGTTTATCTAGAAAGGAAAAAAGTTTCAATTTTAAACAGACGTTCGTGTTAACGATTAAAAAGTCGAAAATGTCGTTTGACTGATGAGGTACAATTAAGCAACGAAAAAAAAAAACTTAGAGCTGAAACGGATATTGTCGAAACTTCAATTTTCGAAAAAGTACATTTCTTCCGCAAATGTTTCAGCGGTATCGAACGATTGTTGAGAGATCTACGAAAATTCCGGTGAAAAAAGAAAACAAACGATAATCTCGCAAGTGTATCGGGGTGGGGTAGTGTT
Source organism: Ophioninae sp. B BG-2022a (assembly GCA_030522765.1). Taxonomy (NCBI): domain Eukaryota; kingdom Metazoa; phylum Arthropoda; class Insecta; order Hymenoptera; family Ichneumonidae; species Ophioninae sp. B BG-2022a. The sequence continues at coordinate 14,757 of JAPYZJ010001671.1, forward strand.
CGTGATGGATTCACGTGAGCACTTGTGCGTTCGAAAAAAGGCGTAGCCGTCTGCTAGAGAGACGTGTATGCGCTTGCACGGGGGATCGAGTGAGACGAGGCGAGTGTTAAGGTTTTCAAAATTTCCGCGTTTTTTTTTTTCAAATTCGACGCCGTGCGATGATCGACGTTCGTATATGTCAAAAATAGAACGTAGGAAGGATCGGGGTCGGTGTGCCAAGCTTATGAGTATATTAATTTTATCCCAAGAGATAGCGAAGATGATGCGATGGCGCACGGCAAAGTGGCGGACGATCGATATTCGGCGCCGCGCGAGTCCTATTGCCAAGTCTTTTTTATTTCTTCACGAAACTTTAGATTATTTTAAACGGGAATGAAAAGCGAGCGAGGGACGAGTACCTCGATTGCTATCGTATCCGGATAAATCGCGATCGAGGGTAGCCGCGTATTAGAGGATGAAAACTTACGAAGACCGTCCGACGAACTGAAACGAACCCACCCAACGAGTCTCGAGCTATGCCTGAACTGCTATCACAAGACAGGGTCAGCTGACTGCTCCGTTTGCGAATGATTTTCAACCGACCGCGAGTAACATCGAAAGGTACCCGCTCCCGCCGCCACTTCGCGATACACGGTCGTCCATTAGCGTTTCAACAAGATGGCGTTCCGCGGCTTAAGGATATATGTAAGGTCAATTCCGCAGTACACCTATTTATTTTTTAAAGCTAATTTTTATGTCGAAATGTCAATGCTGAATCTTTTTTGTGTTTGCATTTTATAATTTCTAATGAAGAAATCATGTCCTTTTGTATAATAATTTACGATTTTTAATCAAATTAATATGCAATTTGATATTTGTTGCCGAGTACAAGTTGAGCCAATCAGATAATTTTATTTCTATTCCGAAAAGATGTGGCAACAAGGCCATAAAAGTCAGCTACAGCCGATTCAATTTTGAATTTTGAAGCCAAATTTCCAATCGAAAAATTGGAAAAATCGATGCTTCAACTTTGAAATTCTGCCAAAAATCGAAAATTCATCAGAACTTGATTATTCAAAAAGCATTTTGAAGAGAAAATCATAAAGATTGAGCACACGGTGAAGTGCCAAATCCTCGTATATAGTTTACACAGTTGGAGAGTCTACGGCGCGTGCGCGAATTTCAGGAAAAGGAGACGGGATCGCTGCTTCCTTCTCTGTTGCACAGAGCTCCAAGATTACGAACGAGCCGTGCGGTGTAAACCGAAACTAGAAAATTTGGACATTGAGCGGGCGTACCCCCACCATCGTCATTACCGGACATGTATGCAAGATCCTGCGAACTCCAAATTTGCGATACATCGTGATAATGTTACGCTTGGTTATCTGTAAATAACAACGCGCGTTTAGTCAACACAATACCCCCCACAGTACAGCAACGCAATGGCGTCTTGTCAAATTGATCGTAGTCGTGTGGCCGATCTGCCGCAAGTTGTTTGCACCGCGCTCGAGCAATCACGATCACATGTGTGAGAAAAAAAAAGACGAATAAGAAAGAGCATCCGACAGAACGAGTATCGAATTATCGGATTTGCTAGAGCTTGTTCGCAGCTTGAAATTGAAAGTCGCGTTTGGAGGTTGAACGATCAAAATCGCGTTCCTATAGTGCACGGTTCTCGATAGTTTCATCCGAACTAATTAACCGTCGAATTCTCAACGCCATATGCTTTTTTATTCACATTTTAATCGGATTTCCGCGATCACACAAACGGGTGTCGCGAGCATAACTTTTCCCTGCACCTGCTACAACGGTTGAGTAAACGGGCGTAAACAGACGATAACAAAAAAGATGTACGAGAATCTATTCAAGAATCCTCTGCATCGTGTTTTCGTTTATGGGACGTTGAAACGCGGCGAGCCGAATCATCGCCTGTTACAAAACACGAAAGACGGATACGCGAAGTTTCTTGCCTGCGGGAAAACCCACGAAAAGTATCCACTCGTAATAGCCACGAGATACAACATTCCATTTTTGCTGAAAAAACCCGGCACCGGCAACGTAAGTCGCCAACATACGACGATCTTAAACCACGGAGTGACAGGTTGCTCATAGAGAGAAAATGTTCTTCAGTTCTTGAACCCGACAACGCGTGCTCGGAAGATGGCGCTGACTTGTTTTTTTTTCTTTGTCGCTCCTGTGTGTTTCTTCATACATTCCCGATTCAAACGATAAAGATCGAGAAGGATTGTACCAAACGTGGCTAAAAGTGGACGAAGGCGCACTCTTATGCAAAGTCAATATAGAAAAAGTCGTACAAAATATTGCCGCTCGAACCGCCACTATCGGACTGATCCTATTGGTTCAGAGATATCCATTTAAATAACATTGTTAAAAAGGGGTCTAAACAACCCTAGTAACTTTTTTATGGATTACGGATCTCTAAACTGACGACCATTGTTTACTAGTACTTTTTACCGCTTGTGAAATATTCGCCGAAAAGCGAATTATAGTTTTCAATTATAAATGCAATCAAAATCCAGCAGCATTTTCAACAGTTACTAGAATACCTGATAGCATGTCTAAAAATTACTAAATTATACACCCGCGTGTCTAGGAGTTACCAAAGCGGAGGGCGAGTCTTCTAACAGTTACAAAAGCGGATTGTTGCATTTCTAGTAACTTAAAATTGATGATTCGTGGTTCAACCGGGTTCTTCCTGAACGTTTTCTTCTACAGTGCAACCTTAATATAACGAACCTCAATATAACGACTTCCTCGATTTAACAAATTCTTCGTAATTCCCTTGAATTCGTAATCCCCTTGAACAAACCCCAGTTCAACGAATTACTTGATATAACGAATATTTTCTTGTTCCCCTCCGATTTGTTAAATCGAGGTTGCACTGTATTACGAATAATACGCACGAGAATTAAAAAACAAAATAAAAACGTCATTACTGATGTAAACGCACAGCAAATTCTTGGCGAGATATACGATGTCGACACGAGGATGCTAGAGAAATTGGACGAATTGGAGGAGCATCCGTCTTTTTACGTTCGCACGGAAGAGGACGTTCTGATGGCGCCCTCGGCCAATTCCAAACCGGATATTAACTTTGAAGAGGTACTACACATTTTTCATCGTCCAAGTAATACTTGAAAATAATGGATTGGGTGACGCCTTCCTTGGAGCTGAATATTCGTAAGTCTTGAAAAATCAATATTGTAGGGACATTTTTCTCGTCAGGTCGGTATTCTCGTCAAAGCGTGGACGTACTTCCTGCCCAAATTCAATTCTGTGCTTCTCGAAAAACCCATGCTCCTTTCGTACACGAACGAAGGCGACCACGGTCTGAAGTACGCCGAGAGGTATCTCCGAGATCCCGATTTTAATCATCGTCGTGAAGTCCAATGAAGACATTTGTACATAATAATAATAATAAATTTACATGCTCGAATATAAAAGTATGTGCAACCGAAGAGAAACGATCGACAACTTTTTTTTCAGCGACGTCGACAGCGCCAAACCGGAAGACGTATTCTAAATGACCTCCGAAAACAAATTACACGAGCGATGTATCTTCCAACAACTTTAACATTATGCGATACACTATTATTATTATTATTATTATTATATTTGTAATAAAAGAATTGGGAAATAACCGAAATGGAAAAAAACAACCTCAAACCCGATCCGTTAAATTTGAATCGAATCGCAGACTAGAATGCACAATGGTATTTTTAGAAGCAACTTGATCATCCACGGCATTTCTAGAAATTACTATATCATTCAATAATATTTGTAAAAATAATTGAACCATCTAATATCTTTTCTACAAGTTGTTAGACTATCGAATAGCATTTTTAGAAATCAATGAACGTGATGAGGCATTGCTGCGAAGAGGTCGAGCGTTCCAAATGTTTTCGTCTCGTAACTTGCGCGTACGTTAGAAAAATGAAGAAAAAAAATATGAACATTGAAAACATTTTCAAAATAGTGCGTCTTCAGCGATGTTTAAACAAATATTAAAAAGATCACTAAATAAATATAAGCGGTAAGTATTCTCACGAAAAAAAACTTCATTGAATTGTTTTTATTATAACTTTATCTCCCGTCGCAATAATACGTAACACGCTCTTATCACACATTCTTCTTTCTTTCGCCACTTATCACGAAATCCAAAAAAAAGAAATATTCAAAAAAAAATCTTTTTTAAATCGTTCGAAAAAATTGATAAAAAAGTGAAAAAGAATCTGACATCTCGAGAAGGTGAAAAAGATTCATTTTTTCTTCTTGCTATTCTTCTTGTTTCTCTCCCATTCTCTCTCTCTCTCTTTTTTATTATAAAAAAGGACTCTTATTTAACAGAAATAATAAAACAATAGTCAACAAAAGTCTAAATACAGCGCCTCGAAAAATCCGCGAACTCCGAAATTTTAGCGAGAAATTCAGCGAAATATTTTACTGCGATTCGTTATTATTATTTATCCCTCGTCGGTTCTTTTCAATTGAATTTTCATTCTCATTCCTCGATGTGTTCGTTTTACTTTTTCGTAGCCTCGTCGGGAACGAAAAATTGACGATGCGTCGTCTCGCTTTCATTTCCATTTCCATTTTTATACTCTCCACATCTCGGCTCGTTCCGATGCCCCAAAGATTGAATTACCATTATTATTGTTAATAACATTATATTTTAATTTATTTTTTGTTTGTTTATTATTTATTATCTACGCATATACGCTTAATCATTAATTTACCTACAATTTTCGTTCTCGTTTCACGACATTTAAACCGCGTTCTTTTTTCTTTCCCCCCTTCCTTTCTCTCAATTTCTCATTTGTTTGCGTCGATTTTGAAGCCGCCTCGATCTCTTTTCGTTGATGCATCATTTCTTACTTTGTGACCGTGATGAGAAGAATGGAAAAAAAGGCAGTCGATTTTTGTTCTTGGCGGGGAAAGGGGCGGTCGAGAGCAAAAAAAAGAAAAGGAAAAAAACGATCGTATAACCTAAAAAATGTGTTCTCGTGATCGGGAGGCAAACCGACTGGGCTAGGAAACGATGCACTTCCGGTTCTTCCTTTATGATGATGATGATGTTGTTGTTGTTATAATTGGTATTATTCTTTTTGCTTAAAACGTCAGGACACTTCTACGTTTCGGGCTGAAGAACATACGCTTGGAATCTCAGCTCTGGTCCTGCGAGAGCGCCCCGTACTTGTTGCCCAGCGAGAGCTTTGGCGCCTGTGCTTGATGCGACTCCTGCACACTACCGTAACCTCTGCTCCCACCCCGGTTGCGCACCTCCTCGAAATTGCCCTCCTCGCGTTTCCTGAACGAGCAGAGAATCGGATTCAAACGAAGGTAAAGAAGAAGAGACGGAAGATGTGGACGAGCAGGGAAACGATAAAAACCAGAAAGAAGATTCGGACGAATAGAGAAGGATGATGAAATCGATAAAGAAACGTTGACGAAGAACAGAAAGATCATAAAGAAAAGACAGATAAGGAAGACCCGGAAGATGACGGAAAAGAAAGTGAAGATAAGGAAAAGTAGGCAAATTATGAAGAAGAACATGAAGATATAAAGATCAAGAAGATGATGATGAAAAAGAAAAGATGAAGATGAAGAAGAAACGAAGGAAGGGACAGGAGCAACAAATTTTCACGAAAACGACAACGAAGACATCGAAGTAACGATCTTTTTGTATTAAATAGAGTGATTAAATAGAAAAAAGAATTTATTTGGAGGTTTGAAAGAAATACTAACTATACCATTATCACGATGCTAGGAACGTAGCCATGATTAAATTTCACCGATTGAGAATAATTTGATAATTTTTTTGTTATCACAAAACCTTTGAGGGCAAATTATAGTAGATTGGTAAGAAACAAAACCTATTCATCTAAGATCGACTAATGCTTTAGATATTCCTGATCTATTCGAATCATCTGATCATCGATCAATAAAAAAGATGAAAAATGACGAAATTGATAAATAATTGATATTACGTTTGAAATTTGTTCTCAATTCACTTTTGCACATTTTGGTTCGTTCAGACTGAGCAATTAAAAAACCCGTTTTTCTCAAAAATCCAGAGGAACCGAAATGAGAATGGGCGAGATTTCACGCAACAAAGAATCCAAGATCTGGCTCACCGTCTGCCCCATGGACCGGTCTCGGTGCTCTGCGCCTGTCGTCCGCTCAGGGTTGGAAAGTATTCTTCGCTGTTGATATCCGGTGCGACGTTTCTCATCATTCTCGACCTTGTCGATGACGAGGATCCGGAATTCCTCAGGTGAGGCGCTTTATAGCTGCTCTCGACGGGCGGTGGTGGCGCTGTTCCTGCACTCGTCGCATCAACGATTTCCTTCGACTCTGGGAGATCAGGCTTTTTCCAAGGGCCGGTATGCTTCGAGCCTGATTCACCGCCCTCCCCGTCGGAACTGTTTTCACCGGCGACTCTTTCTTCCTCGGACTCGGCGTCGTCATTGTCAGCCGCGTTCAGATTGCCAATCTTCAGGCCGCTATAGTCCTTCTTCTCTTCCTCGAAAGCGCGCCATTCATCATCCTCCTGTCAACGACAAAACGATCGATGGAATTGTCGAAAAAGAACTATTTCGATTATTAAAAAGAACTAGCATTTCCAAAATGTACGACGTTTTACGAAACCGTAATTTTTCATAGGCATTATGCAAATCGTTAGACGTGCCAGGTTCAGATCTGAGATAAGTGCCGAGCCGGCGCCATCTATCGCGGATTTTCATACGCTACCCCTACGACACTTTTTTTTATCTTCTCAGAAACAAAAAACAAAATCATCAATTTGTGCAAAAGAAGAGTTAAGGATTTTTTTTTGCATTCCTCGTGTTTAAATACGCTCGACGAGATTTCTGGTGTTTTTCCGTTGGCCCCAAACGCGAACAGACCACACGTGAGGAGCCGCGAAAAAAAGTGAGGTTAAGCACGCAGCTGAACGGGGCAAACAGCTGGGCCTCGATAAAATCGAAGCAAGCCTCTCTGTCTCTCTCTCTCTCTCTACCGTGTCAGTCGTTGTCCCTCAGGAGGCCGAATATTTCACCGCTGAGTTACGTAAACGGTGGCGAAGTGTTAAATTCGGCAAACGCCGGAAGCGAACAAGAGAGTGAGAGAGAGATGAGAGCGGCAATATGAATTGATTTTTTTTCGCCTTTTTGTCCCGAAACGTGACGGGATTTCGCAATGTGACGTTTCCGAGGATCAAATATGGCCGACATCCACTCCCCTCCCTCGGGAGGAGCTATTTTATCGTTAGAGTAATTGGCCACCGAAATAAACAGATCGACATGTTCTTCTCGATGAAAAAAAAGAAAGAGGGAGTGAGACAGACGGACTGAGAGGTAGAGAGAGAAAGAGGTAAAAGGAGTGAGAATGGGTCACTCACCGGAACTGGCTGGGCTTCCTCCTCCTCCACTGGATTTCCCGGCTTAATTTCCTTGGGTTTGATTTTTTCCGTTCGCTTTCCCGTTTCTTCGAGTTTCTTAGCAATTTCCTCGGTCGTCGTGAACTTCTTTCCCTTGTTCGCCTTCTTGCGATCTTTTTTCGCAAAAAAATCGTCCAGATCCGCCATAACGTTACAAAAGTCCTCACGCGGGCCGAACGATGCTATTACGCTTGTTACGCACGTTTCTTTTCGGAGCTTGACGTCAAACGAGATTGCGCCGCGACATGAGAGCGAATGCGATACTTTCGGCGTTTCTTTTTGTTTTATTCGTTTCTTTCGCTCGTTCGTTTCTCCGATGAGGCCGCGAACGCGGTTAGAGACGTGGTGGACACTTTTTTTCGGCCGGATTATAAGGAAAAAAAACGCGCACCCGTGGGGGCCCCAATCGCAAGCAGCAGCAGCAGCACATGGACTTGTGCCTCGAGCCGGAAGTCGCGTCGCACTGCTCGAGTCAATAGATCGTGCGCCGACCGGAGGCGCCGAAATATCAAGGAAACCAGAGAATATTGAATCTTTCATTAATTTTTTCGATCGACAAGAAAACGGGATATTCAATGTATCAGGCGTACGGAGATTTTCTTCAAAAAAGAATCGACGGTAGAACTGGTCTTCAAGGACTGGAAGAACGGTCGGCAATTTACCGTCAGTCGATAAATATTCAATAGCCGAAAATTTATCATTAGTCGATAATTTACCGGCAGTCGGCAACTTACTGAGCTACAATTTCTCAAGCTCACAGTCGCCGCGCTGTCATCTGTGCTCGAAGTAGCGAGCTGAACGAAACAGCTTGTCCTCCGGGTATATAATCAGTAGCCGCAGTTGACTCGAATCGTACAGCTGTCTGCGGCGCGTCCTCGAGTGCTGTATCGCTTTTCTCGCGCGATAGAACGCACGAAAAAAAAACACGCACACAAGAAAAGCAAACTCTCGCACGTCCTACGATAATTTAAGCAATTTTGACGTGCACGGAAAATTGTCGACAAAAATTCTCGCGAAGTATCGAAAAACGCTATAGGGGACGTTTTTTTTAATGTGTAACAAGAAACATAATGAGGCTTACGAGGAGATGCCTGAGCGGCATAACCAAGATGCTGGATTTCTATTCGCAGTTCAACCCGTCGCCCCTTTCGATAAAACAGTTCATCGATTTCGGTGAGACTTTTCATTGTTTTGCACCTCACCTACGAGCCCCTATCGAATTTCTATACATTTCATAACTCTCGCCCTTTCTCTCATGATTTTTAACAAACACGATAATAATAATAATAATAACGATTATTGTACCGAACTATTTTGTCACGGACGTTCGATGCCTCGCGGATCCCCCCTTTCCGCCCGGCCTACGTGACTTTCGTGTTTTACCTCACGCACAAAAACAAATCTTTTCATTATGCTCTTTTTCCCCGAAATCCCCCTCCCGCTTCCACTTTTTTCTCTCCATTTTAACGTACATCCCATGAGACTTTTTCTTCGTGAAATCGAGCGAACGTGTCATAATACGTGTATACCTACAAATGGCAACAAATGGCGACCTACACACACGCACGAACGCACGCACGCGCACTCGTTCGCAACCGATATAAGTCGAAAAAAGTCAATCCATAATAGATCAGAGTAATGAAAATAATCGTCTTGGCTTAACCTCAAAGATCCATCTACTTATTAACATTAAAACGGTTAAAATTGTTACTATAATATCCATGATAACGATGATTGTTTCTCTTATCAACTGTTACCACCAATATCATTATTATTATCATCGCCGTCTCGATTATTATCACGATTATTTATGTATAATCGTTATCATCGTTACAATTATCATCGCCATTGATATCGCGAATATAAATTTTGTGGCTTCGTTGTTTTTGTTACTTTTATCATTTTCGTTATCGTTATCATTATCGCCGTATGTATTATCGCGATTGTGAATATATCACTGTTCTTTTTTATCGTTATTATTAACATAACAAATATTATAATCGCTTTCGTTACGATTGGGAATCCGTTATCGTGGTATTTACGTTATCACGATAATACTTTCATGATAATACTTATCGCAACCGTTGTTATCATTTTTGGCAAATTCTGTGCTTTGTAAAACCGAACAGCATTAATTGTTGTTATTTGTTCATTAATGTTATTGATTCATTTCATTCTTGTTCACTACTTTTTGTTTATTCGTTATCATGATTGTTACTTATAGTTTATCTTTCTTGTCATCATAATTATTATTGATTGTTATTTATTTTCATTATTGTTATAATAATTGTTATCGATTGTTAATTATTATTGTTATCGTAATTGTCGTTTCGTCGCGGAAGCGATCAGGATATTTCGTGTATGGACACACGCCTGAATAAATGTATTTATTTTTCATATTATTTTTTTTCATCGATGACGAAACGGCATCGGCGGATTGAAGGGGTCGGGGGAGGGGCGGGGGTCTCAGTCGTTCGACCGAGCAAGGGTGCCTCAATTGATGAATTTGCCGCATCCGCATCGCACTTTAAACGCAGACACGTTTAAATCAACAGGCGTTTCGCGGAAACACGAATGCTAAATAAAGAAAAAAAAAGAAAAAAAACGGAATGTAATAAACACTCGTTTGAAGTCCGTCCCGTGTGAATTTCGTACTTTCGTCATTGCCGTCACTCGAAGGTTATCGATAGATCGATTACTACGCTTATTTACGATCGTCACGATTATTATTCATTTTGCAACGATTTATTTTCTTCTTTTCGTTGATTTATATTAGTTTGTTTATCGCGGTTAAAGAAATAATAAATTTATCGTTGCAATTCGTAATTGATGATTATTATGGGATAAATAATGGTAACTAAGATTTAAAAATAGCCGATACGTGATCATCGTGATAATCGTATTGATAGTTGATATGATAATAATTATTGTAAACGAAATAACGATTATTATTAATAATAATACTATTAATGTTAATTAATATTAATCAATATTATATTAATATTACTTAATATTAATTAATAATAATAATAATTGTGATGATAGAAATTTTTACGATAATAATAATATTGACAAAAATAATGTAATATAACGAGCGATCATGAAATTCACATAAATAACGAAAAAATTATTAATGGTAACTGAAATAACAAAGATAACAAAATAGCGATAAATAATAACCATTTAGTTGTTATAATAACAATATTATCAATAATAATAATAATAATGTTAATAGGGAAAATAAAGATAAATAATAAATAATAAGGAAAATAACAAAAACAGCAAAATCGACAATACTCATTGCCACTAGAAAACCTATAAAAATAATCGTGTTAAAATCGAAAGATGAAAAAAAGAATCTTTCGGTTGGTACATCGCCAAGATACGTGAGGTCGAAGTGTTTTTACTCGCATTGTCAAGGTCACAAGCGTAGCGGCGGTATCCCGAATTTACGATAGGCAAAAAAAATGCATTTTTCTATCGTCATCGTCATCGTCTCGCCATTGGGGATCAAAGTTCGTCCCCTATGACGTCCGTAATTTTGAACGAAAAAAAAAAAAAAAAAAAAAAAACGAAAAGAAA
>JAPYZJ010001672.1:0-42442 GCA_030522765.1 Ophioninae sp. B BG-2022a
TACATGCTTATATCAATCGTCTTAGAATTTCACCCCCTACCTCCCATTTCAAGGATGACATTCTTAGCTGGGACACCCTGTATATATATATATATATATTTGGAAACGTCGCATTCCCGACCTTACTTTCTATTTCTCCATCCCGCGTCGTCTCGTCGTTATTTATCGAACGTTATAATACGAGCGATAAGTACAGAGATACATACGTGTATGCCGAGGCAAACTTCAGCACATCTAGCAACATTTTATTTTCTCATTCGGTCTTGTACGACCAACAAGCATCGCCATTCACATTCTCTCATGCGTCACATTAATGGGATGGATGCAGTGTGAGGTATGGTCTATTCGTCATCCGTTTTGTTCTTGTATTTATCCTTGTACTACTATACCCGGAATAATCAAAATGGAACGTGATGTCGCAATGTCTTCGAGCTTTGTGATCGATACGTTTCCCGGCTGACCGAAACTGACGTACATCGCTCTTCGATTGTAATTTCGTGCCGTCGCGGTTATTGACGTAATTAACATTTTCAATTCTTAGTGAGACCTAAATTGCATAACTCGATAGTCCTTTTAGTCCCTTTCGATTTAATCGAATAATTTGATTACTAGATTTTATTAATTTACCTTTTTTAATCTAATTTGAAAAGTTACTTGAAATATCTTAGGAATATTTGGAATAATTGAAAATAATTAGAATCTCATTTCATATAACTTGAATTAATTTAGTGAATTATTCATTTTAGGAATAATATGAAAATCTATTTATTTAAAAACCACAAAGTTATTTTGAGAAGAAATCTAAGAGTACTTTTCGTCTGAAATGAAATAACTGTCGTCCCGAGAATAATGATTTTCTCCCAATCATCAATCGACAATAAAACGCTTGGGAGTCCATCGGAACAAGACGAGGCAGACTGAACCTCCTAACGATCCCTGGAGGAAATGATTTTCCACGCGATTAGATAAATCCTGTCTCCATCGCCATCGAAATGGAATAAAAGTGAAACGACGCGATATCAATATACAAAAGCTTCAATTTCCCAAACAGTTTCCGCAATCTGAAGGGGTTTGCTTACGACTTCACTGGGAAGTTCGATTCTTTGTGTAACTTCTCGTCACCGATGAATACAAAAGCACACATATATATATATATATTCTTTTTTTTCATCGACGTTTCTATATCTATCAAACTCCGAAGTTGCCTCAAGTTCAGCAACATCTGTTCCCACAGCAAAAAAAAAAATTCCCAAGAAACTAACCTCCAACTCTCCGGATATTAATATCTTCATCTCGAAAGCGTTGCAGCTTGGCTGGTCGAAACTTTTCAAGTTCAACTTCCATCAAACACACATATTACACCGGAAAAAGAAATCCTTCGCATCGATAAAACCCCTCAGCCCGTCCTATCGCGCCCATCGAAACTTACGTCGCATCATCTAACGCGTTGTCTTCTCGAGGGCTCGTCGAGTTTTCGGTGTGGGTGTAACTATACTCATGTGTGTTGCGTGGCGAAATTAATAACGGGCCGAAATGGGAACATTCTTAGACTCCCGTCTCGCTCGTGCGACAAGATTTATAGCTCGTAAATATATGCATATATATAAATATATATATATATACACTGGGCTAATATGTAGATACAGGGTGGCCAGGCCAGCGACGTCCAAAGGTAGAATATTTTGGACGGTACCAAAATCATCCCCCTTTTCAACGATTCTTAGTAATAAAAAACGTAAATTCTTTAAAATAATTCGTTCTTGTAATTTTCTCCTGGCATCGGTTTTGATTTTTTTGATTTTACTATTAATCGTTTATGGATATTTTTTTTCGGCGACAATAAATTAAAATCATAATCAAACACTATCTACAAATTATATTTATTTATTTATGGAACATGACAAAAATAAATCAAAACGAAAAGCAAACATAAAAATCAAAATCAGTGAGTCGAAAATTAGGAATACAAATTCATCAACAATCTTCTAAATGTGACTGAATTACTTTAAATCGCTGAAAATACATATAGATGATTTGGATACCTTACATACAAATCTACCTATCTACAAATTATATTCATTTATTTATGGAACACGACAAAAATAAATCAAAACGAAAAGTAAACATAAAAATCAAAATCAGTCAGTCGAAAATTAGTAATAGAAATTCATCAACAATCTTCTAAATGTGACTGAATTACTTTAAATCGCTGAAAATACATATAGATGATTTGGATACCTTACATACGTAGAGGTGACGGTTGTGTATAGAGTTGTACCCAAATGGCCCCTAACCAACAATTTTGAGTAACTTAAGAGGTAACATTTTTCAAATAACTGATTCTCTCAATTTCCGCTTGACGTCGCTCGATGTTTTTTTCTCTCAGTACCAACATTCATTATCATTCTTTTTCGATTGTAATGAATTAAAATAATATCTAAATACTACCTCAAAAATATATACATTTACCCAAGCTTAAAGGGACACGACTGAAAAAAAAAAAATCAAACCAAAGTCAGTCGAAAATTGCAGAAACAAAATTTTCAAAAATCTTCTACCTCCAGAAGCACTAAAACCGTTGAACATAAATGTCGATTTGGATATCCCAAACCATTTGAATATTACCTTTGAACGACGCTTTTCCGGTTCACCCTGTATACACATAGGACGTAACAAGAAACATTCACGTAACGAAGGGGTTGCACATACAAAGTTGCATACGCGTGAGCAATTAATAAAGGAACGTGGGGGTTTGAGTGCGTCCGGAGAGAGAGAGTGTAAGGGGGGGGGGGGAGGTCGGGATTAAAGCAAGAGAGGTTACAGGACAGGAGATAATTGAATATACGAACAAGGATAACGTGGAGAACAGCGTGATGGGCAAATCTGTGGAATTATTAGTCGTTGAATATAGACGTGAAAGGAAAGCGCGAGACTTGCAGCGGGGGATACAGAGATTCAACGAGCTGATCATAAATGCATGAGGTTTCCCTAACGGGCATTTACAGGGATACATGTAACGTCAGGCTTTGTGCTAACTTATAATGACGAGTACGATAATTAATGCATAAATTATACAGACGCATATAAGTGAAGGTGTGTGTGTGAAAGTGTATTAAAAAAAAAGCGTTTGATATCGTAATACGTATAAGTAGTGAAAAAAGGGGGGGAGGGGGTATAATCCCGAATAAGATAATAAACTAAACCGGCCCAACCGTTAATCCATACGTTCAAATAATTAATAAATCAACGAGTCGATCAGTTGATTAATATGCGTATTAATTATTGTTATGCGTGTATTATTGATATTATGTTTGTTTAACGATTGCTCTATTTTTATTTTTTATATGCAGCGACTCCCCTCTCTACTTTTGCCTTCCTCTTTATTTTTTTGCTTGTTCTTTTTTTTCCCATTGTTGATTTTTGGTTTGTTTTCTTTTTTTTTTTTGTTTCTTTTAATTGACGTGTCGAGGTTTCCTTACCCTGAAGCAATGATCTCCTGACATGCTGTCTGGGCTAAATGTCTCCCAAGTGCCATTCTCGAGTAAGGTATCGATCGATAGGTCGTAAGCCCGCGAACGGTTCCTCGATTTCTGTCGAGAACGAGATTAGAGCTTTTTTTCGTTCAAGCTTTACGCTCGAATTGTCGGACTGCGTTGTCCGATCAGTTCCCTTTCATTGTGTATTCTTTTCATTTTTTTTGTTTCTTCTTCCTATGCGTTCTTGTATTTTTTTTTTCTGAGCAGTGTAAGTTTTTGTGCGAGTATCAGGGCGCGATTTTTTCGTTTCGTTCGTTCAATATTGATCGGTTCGTTATTTCGGTTTTAAGCCTGATATACGTTTCCCGCGTTATTGGCGTTTGATTGTGTGGAAAAAAAATGACTGCTTTATTTTCAGTCGTCGATCGCGATAGTTAAAGTATTTGTATCAAATACCTAAAAACTTAAATGTATTGATAATAGTAATATTTGTAATAATGAGGATAATAATAATAATAATAGGTATGACGATTAATAATAACAAATAATAATAATAATAATAATAATAACGCCGAAGATAATGATAAGGAATATTATTATCCAATTTCATTATCATTATTACAAAAAATGACGTTATATTCAGAATGATTCATTTACAAATAATTTATAGTATATGCAGATAATAACTGTGATAAATAATAATGACTAATATCATTATTATCAGTATTATTATTTACGATCAGCATATAATAAATGGTTGATTGAAAAGTTATATAATTAATACTATTATGCGTGACGCAGTTAACGACGATATCGCAATAAAGCCAATGATAATAAAAAATATTATTACTTATCACTGCTATTCACTATCACATCAAATAATATTGTATTCAAACAATTATGATAAACAATAATTATTCATATTATTGTTACTAGTTATGATCTATAAATATTTATTTGTATTTTCATATATTTCGAGTAATAAAATAAAGAATAATATAATGAAAATTGTATTTAAAATAATCAATAATCACTTTTATCATTATTACCCGTTCGAGTTATATAATAACAATAATAATAATCACCATAATCATTTTCATTATTATTACATAAAACGAATGAGCATTAATGATAAACGCGGTGTTCCGGATGATGTTGCAAATCGTCGTGTACAGGGAAAGTGGAGTGAACAATCAGTTCACACATGTTGCGTTCGGTGTGATAATTGTGCGTGCGGCACTGTACACTGGTACGTTTTAACGACACAGGTGTATATTAATTGGGCAAGTAAGTACTAGTACCTTTGATCGTGAACTGTGCAGAGGTTTCAAAATCGGCACGGTTTGCTACACACGAAACGATTTTGGGACAAAAATGCAAATTAACACGAGCTTGGTTTGCATCATTGGAATAGAAAAACACTTTTTTTTATGACTTATTTTTTCAGCACAGAAATTTATATTTTATCTATATAGCTTGTAGGTGACTACATAAAGATTAAAAAATATGTCTGCGTAAAGTTCATAGCTCAAGACTACCGAAAGAAATTTTGGGAGTTTACAAAAAAATTATGTTCGTTGCATTCCAACGTTGCAATCTTCGGAATCATTTAAGATAATTGCGAATAATTATGGAGAAATTACAGAAAATTTTTTAATAATTTAGATAAATTAAAAATAATTTAGAAAAAATTAGAAAAATATCGAGTAATTATTGAATAATTTGAAACAATTATGAGTCATTATAAAAGAATTGAGAATTATTGATTTAAAATTATCTTCATTGTATTCCAACGAATTTCGAATAAAACATTATTTTCATAGCATTCCAAATTTGCAAACTTGGAAGTCATGGATCAACGCGTATTACGTTCCACAACTATTTTCGGGTATTTCCGGGATGCTGATAATTTTTTCTCAAGATTATTCAATCTTGTAATTCATTCGTGGGCTCGCGAACGTTGCCGATTTCTCGTGTGCAGCTATGTAAATATAGAGCGGGGGTGGAGGGAGGGGGGTAAATTGGCAGAACTATAAAATACGTGCGCGCGAATGAATGTGCCATAATTGACGACCATACGCACGCAGAAACATTTTCGTTTATTTTTGTTTTTCTTTATCAATTTTTTTTTTGTTTTTTTGTTTTTCATTATTTTTCAGTCCCACGTACCGAAACTCTCACCTCGTGGGGAACATATTTTACGACGAAATTGGAAAATGGAAACAAATTTATGGCATATTCGATGAATTCTCGAGGGGTTGGCAGAGGCGGGGCAAACCTATGAATTTATCTCGGTGAGGCTTCGAACTCGAGGATTCTTGTGTGTGTGTTTTTTTTTTTTTTTGGTGACTGGAAATTGGATCGGTCATCTCGCGATGTTGGGCCAATGGGGGTCAGTTTAAGCGAATGTACAGAGGGTTTAAGCGAGTGGGAACGTTGATTGCTTATTTTTCAAGTAAATGACGTATTCTTTCGTCGAAAGTCATTTTGCCTGGCTCGTGGTGACCGGGACGATGAAGAAGATGGCTTACCTGAAAAAGCGGTTTGTCGGTATCGATCGATGCTGGTATCCTGACCGTGTAAAACTTCTGCTCGAATTCGGGACTGTGATCGTTGATGTCCTCGACTTGGACGACTACGCGAGTCGTGGACGCCAATGAAGGTCGTCCATCGTCCTTCACCGTCACCTGCAAACATCGATCAAACGAGAATTAATCGATATTCTTCTGAAGGTCACGTTGCGAAAGATTGATCGCGATCTGCATCGATTGATAAAAACAACGATGAAGATTTCTTCTTGTTCTTTTCTTCGTGAATAAGTAAAAAAAAAGTAACTGGAAATTGCAGTTTTTGTGTTCATCATTTTAGATTGATGAAATTGAAGATGGTTATGATTTTTTTCTATTTTCTGAGGCAATTGATTATAGATACCACAGAGACGTTGAGAACCGTGGAAAGTACAAAAAAAAAAACATTAAGGGGAAGCAGGACACGTATCACGCAACACGTGAGTGTGAAACAGATTTTTGAACCAAAATTTCTCAAGGAAGAAACATTTTTATTAAAAATAAAAGTATCAATCTCTGCGTCTGTGAATTCTATAAATACCGATGCTCGTTTCTTCATTGAAAACTCAATCGCCTATGAGAACAATGGTTTCGAATGTTTTAGAGGTTAGTTCGATCTTTACATGTATTTAAAGTAATACAGCTAAATACTTGCAGCTAGCAAATTATTTAGCAAGAAATTCTGAAATAATTAATGTACTATTATCGAATAAAGAATTATCATGTGAGAGATTTGCAAGATGTCTGGTGATTTTTTAATATCCATTTAACAATGCCTTAAATTTTTCATCCCTCTCTAACCCAGCGCATCTAGGTGACAGTTTAACGTTTGGTGCAATCGTAAAGTCGTGGAATCCTTGTAGATCAGAACCCACCTTGGCGCATGTCTAACACCTGCACTAAATTAGGACCGCGAAAAGTTCATTTTACCCAAGTGGAAGATCCGCAGGAAGTAAACGGTCCGGTTAGTCTCATCCCCTTCACTACGGTATTTTCCAGCGTAAACATACCTACACGTAGGCCAACCGGTCTGCAAACTAAGGTAAACGTACCGGCACACTTTTTTCTCCCGGAAACTCGATGTGGAAACGCTATTAGTCTTGGTTATATATATGTCCATACGGAGAGAGGGGGGAAAGTTTGGTGAAGGTAGAAAAGTGATGCGCGGTGCTTCAAACGGTACGAGGGAAGCTTAAACTTTTACTCACATGAACGTGTACCGTGCATATGCTCGTTGCACACGTATATCCACCCCCATCACACCCAACACTAGCTCACACCCTTCGCTAAGGGAGTGTTTACCGGTTTCCTCGCAGAGATTAAACTGCCAGTTTGGGAGTTTGAACGAGTTCGTATAACTCTCTGGAATGATCGGGAATGGAGTTTGCCGTACAAACTGTGCCTTTAAATACGCCAAAACTGTATTCATACGCCGTTGAATAGACGATTTATCGACCTTCGTACGTCAAACTAGAAGTAATGTTAATGTGAACAAAATGTCGCGTGATTTGGACACCTTTGGTCGTGAATAACCATATTTGAGATTTTCATTCCATTTATAAAGCCTTTGACTTTTGTCAAGCTTTACTTAAAGCCCCTTAATTAATCCTTGTCCTTGAAAGTCCTATAAATACACAATATATTTTTACCTGACTTAGTCCTGGTAAATTGAGATTTGCTTTCGATTATATGTGAGCTGACGAGTCTGCTTTGATGGTAAAAATGATCACGATAATGATAATAATCATTACATGTTGAGAGCTGATGACGTTTTAAACAAATTAAAATGGATATTGGATTAATCGAACACAGCTTGATAATCTTGATGGGATGATGCTTCTACGTAAAAATGTTTTTCGTTCACTTAAACTTTCATCGTGTACTTTATTTATTTGACTAAAATTCCCAAAGCAATGAATAATTTTGAATAAATCAATTTTCGTTGCACTCCAAAGTCGTCTGTATGCATTCTCGTGTGCGTATGGTCTTGTGTAAACGTGTGGCATCGAAGAACATCGCGTTCATATCTGGATGTTGAAAAACGAAATATGGTCTCGTTTTGTTATTTTTAGGTTCTCTAGTATTCTCTCTATTTGCAGGAATTTTTTTTAGTATTATCTGTACTTAGAAAAAATATTCAGCATTTTTAATATTATCTGTACTTGGAAAGAATATTTCATTTGTTTTTAGTAATTTCTCTACTTAGAGAAAATATAGGTATAAACATAGGTTCTAAAAAATATTTTCTGTGGGTACTTATCTTGCGTAGAGAAAAGGGAAAATCGTCTTCCTTGTGGATGTTGAGTAGTGGTTTATTTTACATAAAATTTACAGTAATTCCACTATCTACAATCTTTTATCCAATGATGACGTATGGGGTCATAATGCAATGAAAATTTCGGCTCGGGTACATTCCAGATCATCTGTCCATGCAAAGAGCAAGGAGGCCATCAGCATTATCTTGCCGATTATTTTTTCCCAACGTAGGCGCCCTTATCCCCTATTTCGATAGGATTCTCCGGCGCCGTTCGTCCGAGCGAAATAAGTGCTTCGGCAAACACACTTTTATGGCACTTTTACGGCGGGAGAATGATCCGGTCTGGGGAAAAATTGTTCAGCCGTTGGGCCGGTGTATTCTTCGACAAACGCTACTGGCATTTATCTTGGGGATCCACGAATGAAAGGCCCGAATCATCATGCTTTTTTCTACGTATAGTTATAGTGGAAGCTTATATCTTGCGGTGCTCCATACGAAATATTCCCTTATTCGAAGCCTCCGAGGCCTTCTCTCGGAACCATATAATTCGCGGGAAGAAAATTGGGAGCGCAATATACAGGGATGCGTATCGAGAGCATTGGACAAAAGGGTTCCGTCTGTATCGCGTCGTAGGCTCGACTGATGGTTCGAGGGCTTTCTGATGGCTATCATTTGCCCAGAATGAAATAAGGGCGTAAGGAACAAAAAAAAAAAAAAGAAAAAATATCCAAGGTTGAGAATAGCACGTTGAAGTCGATCGCAACCTTCCAGACTCCTGGAATATACGAGGATGTATTTATACAAGATTTGAAATTGTATTTTGTAGATCTTTTGCAAATTGCTAAATAATTATTCTTAAATTTTTTTATATGATTTTGGTAGCGTTTTAAATAACGAAATTTACATTTCAAAACTCAGATATCAAACTTTTTCCTTTTATCAAACTCCACATTTTTAATTTCGCAGAAGTTGGGCTCCAACTGCATTTTCAGGGGAAATTTTTTTTTTTGTTGCCATAAATTACTTTAACTAGTCACCACTAGTGATATTTAGCCGGCGGAGGCCGACATTTTTAATTATTGAACCCAAACAAACCCAAACAAAAAGCAAATATATTAAGTAACAATAAAGTATAAAAAAAAAAGTTTGTTTAAAATTCGAACTGTTCCTTAGAGAATACTATTAAGGCAGATCTACCCTGTAGGACTGAAGCCTGGGGGTAACAATTCCGGTCGACGATCGGCAACCGCACGATCTCTTTCATTTTCATCCCCACTCCTCGGATATCCGCGTTCTTTGAAAAATCATCAAGAAACCGGCATCAGCACCTGCCACGGCAAATTACAGTGCAAGCGGTATGGGAATATTGTTACAACGAATCGATGATGGCCCTTTATACTTTGCTCGCGGTTTGGACCCTTCCCTCGATGAAACATCGAAGTTACGATCGTCTCTCACAGATTCCCTCCTTTTTTTTAACGTACAGGTTCAACTGTTTTTGACAGAAGAAGGAGATGAACTCCGACAGAGTAAAGAAGCTTCTGGCTATATCGAGTTCATGTTGGATCACTTTGACGGATGTTCAGTTACGCACTCATTGTAACACAACCGAAATAATCGAAGTTTCTCACAGTTTCCCTGTGCCCTCGTGCAAATCCAGCACCGAGTTTTAAAAAAGTTGAAAATTTCTGCAAATGGCTTTCGAAAATATGGTTTCGATGAAGGCCTGAGTGATAGGATACGAATGAACGAGACTACGAAGATCCATTACTAAATTGAAAAATTCGTCGTTAAAAAAATTGCAGTAGGATGGTAGCGGTTGTGCAAATTGAAATACCTATGCATGCAGAAATACATGGTGTCATAAACCATATTTCATCAAAATATCATATTATTATCGATATTTATTAAAATAGTATTTTTAATGATATTTTCTTACAATACGATGTTATCAACCATATTTCAATTATTATTTGGATCAATAGTATTACGATTTCGATTAATCAATTATTATTAACAATATTTAATTGAAACACAATATTACTAGCCATATTTTATGCATATGTCCATTATTATTAACCACATTTATTTAAAAAATTATATTGTTAACCTTATTTCGACGATCAATTATCATTAACCCTTTATTAACAAAACATTATCCAAATACCATATCATTAACAGTATTTCAAACATATTTAAATAATCCTTGAATACGTTTGATTAAAACACGGCATCATTAACAATATTTGAACTATGTATTACGTTTACCTAAGAAAAAAATTATCTAATATTATTAATAATACCATATATCTCTACGCAGTTTTCAAACGATAGAAAAAGACGAGTAATTTTTTTTCGGAACACGTGCCAACTCATGACTGCATATTTTAACGTCACGACATCTCTGACCCAAAAATGTCATCGATATTCGTCAGTATGTAGAATTTGTCGTTTTCTCGAATGCTGACTACCCGGATAGGTGAAGTGCGTGTCATTGGTATATAGATTTTTCATATGGGACGCAAGTTGGAAAAGCGAACTAAATCTTGCATGCCCTCTTCCCTCTTTTTCGATCTTTTTCAAGCTTGAGTTCCCGCCGGCTAAAGGGATTGGAAAACGCTTATGGTGAGACTAAACGTGTGGTCGTTCGAGCTAGGTTTTACAGATAAACGTTATATCCCTCTCCAGGAAACGTTTGAGGAGTGAACGTTGCCCGTAGGGTCAGCTGCGCTTTGCACACGTATCGAGAGGTCCGGAGGACCGATCGAGGATAAAAATCGGATGGGCGTAACGCGAATTCTCAAAACGAGGATTTAAGCCCTTTGTCGATTTGTGGAATGTTGTGTACAGAATTCTCGAGAGACACAAAGAACAGTCGATAGAATGCGAAGCGGAGAGTGATCCGAAAGATTAGCCTCGAGGCAAACCTGTCCATTTTTTCACCTCTCGTTTCGCAAACTCACCATTTGCGTATGAATATATGGATGAAGATTATTTTGAGTCCGCCGTATCTACGAAATGTTGACTATCGGTACATCCGGATATTTTGGGGACCATGCTCTGTTTTCCTTCTCAAAGGAATTGACCATTTTCTAGTCTATGAATAAATAAAGGGCGACCAAAATCCACTCAAAAAGTGAATTTTGCGCTATTGGTAAAGTGTTGCCAATGGAAAAACGACGGCGTGACAGCTGATGGTTCAGGTTTATTGATAGTGGAACTGCTCACCAAAGAACAACGCGTTTTCATTGTGGTATAGATTTATTTTTTATAATAAAGGCTTGGCAGGTACGGTTTGCACTTTTCGTATAATATATGGACGAAATAGTCATTTAGGTTCGCCAACTAAATATTTAAATTGAAAAACATTCAGGGGAACACTATATTCCTAAATTCATTGTTAAATTAAATACTGTATATGAATTATAGAACGATTATTTAAAAATTCGGGGTTAATTTTGAAGAGAACTATTTATTTTCTATTTTATTATTTGTTGTTGTTTGTACTATATAAGAACTATTTTAGAGAACTATTTGAAGAGAACTATTTATTGTTAAATTTATTATTAAACATATTCATTATTGAATTTATTTATTATTCAATTTAGAGTGTCTGGATCAATTATTACTCCTAAATATTCTGACAATTCTTCAACAAATCATTCAACAGGAAACATCGAGGCTATTCCTGAGAATTTTTCTGAGAAGCATCCATTGGGCATGGTGATTAAGAATGTGATATTTTTCTTAGGATTAAACTGAAGTTTTTGGAAATTTACGATTTATGCTAACAAGCCCACAACCAGCCATATCTTGAAGGAGATAATTAAAGTCTGTATCAAAGAAATTCTCCAGCCACATTTATGCAAAAGGGTCATGGAAAATTCCAACAAAAGTGTACCTATGTGCTTAGAAAGCCATGAAGTCTATTTGCCTGATATGCTATTCCACAAATAACGTAGTACCCTACACTTTACGAATATAGGTGTTTTGTATTTAAAAAAATTAATTGTTGTATCAGTGACACCCTGTACAATGTAGTCCTTCCAGAGGTGACAGTAAAAACACTAATTGAGCAAACGTTGCGTTTTGGGACAGCCGAGAAGTCTGGGGACAGTCCTCGAAGTCGTTCTCTTGAAAATGATCGTAACTCGTGGTAAGATCGAGAGAAAAGGTCGCTGTTACGGGTCACAGCACGGAATTCTTATCAGCTCGTGAACTGCATTGACTGCAGTCACCTTTTTTTTTTCCTTCGTCTGTACCTCGAGTCTTTTCAGGACAGCTGAAAAAAATCGATCGCTAATAACGAATGAACGCTCGAGTGATCTCGTAACAAATTATTAAAAAGAGCGTACGCCCGGAAGTTGAAATATTGCGCTGGCGTGATTACGAGAATAATTTGGGAAGAGTGGGCTTAGAATATCGATGAAATATCGATCGAATCGACGAACGAGGGATTCGAGATTAATAGGGAAAAAACTCCAAACGAGTCACCCGTGTCGCTTCGTCATTATTTTTTCCTTTTCACTTTTATTCGCTCCCTCGACTTTCCATGGAGAAAACGAAGACGACAAACTTTTCTTTTTTAGCTCGAAGTTTGGCTAATATACTTCCGTGTCAACGACAGAGCATGAGGGATAAGAAAAGAGGGAGGATGGTGGTCAGAAGGTCTTCCGGTGAATAAGGGAATCACCGCCCACAAGTTTGGCTGTCTAGCCAGTAATAAAAGTGGTATAAA
The DNA here is from genome assembly GCA_030522765.1 of Ophioninae sp. B BG-2022a. Taxonomy (NCBI): domain Eukaryota; kingdom Metazoa; phylum Arthropoda; class Insecta; order Hymenoptera; family Ichneumonidae; species Ophioninae sp. B BG-2022a. The sequence goes on from JAPYZJ010001672.1 coordinate 13,039, forward strand.
ATGGAATAACGAGCAATAAGCATAATGGAGGTGGCCCCTGAGGCTCTCAAGAATTTTTCGCAACCTTCAATTGTGGCGAACCAACACGAAATACTTGAATACTAGTCGCTGTTGCGCCAGAATTATTTTTATGATTATGGTGATAATACGAAAAAAAAGCATTACTCTTATCGAAAATGGACAAATTGTGAATGGAAAGTTCCAAATGGATACCGAAACTGTGGAGAAGTTTTAGTGAGAATCCGAAAGAATTCCGATACTTTTTCGTACTTCCTGATATGCATTGAATCTCTATAGTGAAATAATATGCTTGTACGTTGATTTCTGATCGCCAATAAAAAAAACGATTATTGCAATACCAGCGGAAATGGCTTTTTTCAAAATATTAACCCCTCAGAAGGGCGGTTTCCGGTGGACGAAACTTGCTGCTATTTTTTTTCCAAACTCCTTTTGGTCCACGAAAACGATATCTCCAATACAAAAAACGATTATTGCGATAACACCGGAAATGGATTTTTTCAAAATTTCAACCTCTCAGAGGATCGGTGTCCGGTGGACGAAAATCGTTGCTATTTTTTTACAAATTTGTTTTTAACCATAAAAAAGATATTGCTGATAAAAAAAAACGATTTATGCAATCCGACCGGAGATATTATTTTTTCTCACTTTTACCCCTCGATAAGGGTGGGTTCCGGGGATGAAAAACTTTGCCCTTTTTGTCATAAGCTTCTTTTAGTTTATTGAATGCATACAAATAGAAAAAATGATTATTGAACAAAAAAATTTCGTTTTCAACCAAAAGTGGTAAAAATGGTTCGAACGACATGTACGGAAAGTGCAAAAAGTCTTGAAGCAAATAAATTATTGTTTTTTTAATAACTGTTCTCTTTTATTATCTGTTTAGTCTCAGTGCTCTCATTAGCGATCACGTATGTCCTGCCTTCAATTTACCGTGACACCAACAGATATCAGGTTGGAAAAATGATAATGCGAGTGCACCATCCGTTCCGTCCTGTTCGCATTCGCTGATCCTTTGGACTACTCGGAGCTTCTATTTCTTCGGCAATTCTTGAAGACGCTGACTAAGCTCAATATTTTTCCGAGCGTCGCTCCATTTGCTCCCCTCCCTGCCCACACCATACTTGCCACCTCTGCCGAACGGCGCGGAAATTTGCGAGGCGAATTTCAGGCGAAATAAAAAAAGATCAGATATTTCATATGAAGGAGTGCAAAACGTGCGAAATACGGGAATAGAAAAATTCCTTGTTCCGGCGTCACGTGGAATCGCGAGAAGCTAGATAACGAGAGTGAGAAAGCGTCGTTATATCAATGGATCCAGCAAAAGCATTTCGACCAGAAACGCCTTCAGCAACAAGGATTTTATGATGATAAAAAATTCGATTTTTTTTCACACAATTTGGACCCTCTTAGAGTTTAGAAAAAATATTTGGATAAAAGTATATATTCATTTCTAAAGTATTTTAGATTTTACAGACTGTCAAGAGGAACCATCCGTCTATTAGAAAACGGGTACATCAAACTTAAAATACGTTTTTTTTGGAAAGACGATTTTGCGACGCGCGGATCTATCTACAGCTTCAACGGATGAACCGATTTTGACGAATCACCGAGCAATTGAAAAGTAATCCGATTTTCAAAGCCATCGAGATTTGACATTTTTTAAAAATGTACGTTTCGGGAATATCTTTTTCGTCTGTTGAAGCCAAACAATTGGCAAAATAATTGGGGTTTTTTTCAAACCGTTGCCATTTTGTTATTCACGATTGCTGCAAAAAAATAACAATGATAAAGCTCACCAAATTTAGTCTAGTTCAATCACTGAGAACCCGCTTTTGATACAGATGAAATAGGAAGGCTGCGGAGTATTCCTCACGGATCAACGCATACCGTGCATTTCTTTATTCGACAGGACCTAGAGCCACCATTTTCAATTTTTTTTCAATAAAAAAATTGGTATTCACTTTCCATCGATCAGAGAATAAAATGCGTTTGAACCCATTTCCAAAAGTATTTATTTTATATTTTTAAAAATTCTCGAAGTTTGCGCAATTTTCATGCCTCAAAACGGTAACCTTGCATTTAAATTTCGATGCGCCATACGCATAGCTGCTTCGCACTGAAATGAGTTTTTGAAGATATTCGACTTGTACTCTCTACAAAATCCTCAAAAAGTGTCCATACTGGACGTTACGTAAACCTAAACCCATCTATGATGAATTACGATGAACTGCATTTCTATAAAAGTATTTTTGAGGACCATGCAGTCTTCGCAATCAACGAAAGGTATGGGCAAAATTTAGGGATGTCCTTGAAAGAGCCAGGAATACTAATAGCTAAAAATGGATGCAAAATATCCTGCCTTCGAGCACATAGACACCTTTACCTACACGAGAGTGAGATCGCACGAGAATTTGAAAAATCGTAGCGATTAATATGAGACTGGAGGAAGGGAGACGATGCTACCAGGTGCGCCAGTACTCGACCGGAGTTTGAGGTCGTTTCGGTGGTTGGCCGTGTACTTTGCGAAATGGGTTAGCACCTATATTTCTTACATGCCAAGTCAGATTATGAAAAAAAGAGGCAATATTTCTGTGCAACGATACGTATAATCCGTACATCAAACAGGATAATTGGAGACGATTCTTCAGACCTGGAATATCATTCCCTAGAATATTACCAAACTCGAAACCGTGAATTTCCGGTCAGCGTGGAAGTTTCTGGGTAAGAGTCAGAACTTCGAATAACCAGATGTAAAACGACAACGATTTTGGAATCACAGGATTATCAATCAAAAATCATGAAAACTGAGTCATTCAAAATTTGATCCTTCGACCGATGGCGAAATCGAACAACTGTTCCACCCAAAGATTGTTCATTCGTGAGCTCATTTATTCAAAAACGTTTATTCGGATGGTCTATACTTTGATTCATATAAATACAGATTCGCACGATCTACAAATTCAATATCTCCGAAATGAGTGAGTATCTAAAATCGTTAATACTGTTTGTAGTAAAATCCTATTTACCGAATGATCAATGGTCCGAAATAGCGAGTTCCTAAATAGTGAACGTCACTTCCGGGGTGATCCTGTGTTCCACCCGACTGCCTTCAGCGGCATCTGCCAGCTTTCATTCTGAAGCACTGTTATGCATTTCTCCATCATCAGTTTTCTTTATTCTGACCATTCGCTCTTTTGGCTCATAGCTATTTCGATTGATCGACCTTTTGGACCTTGGCTTTAACGAATTCGAAATTGTGAACCATCGTAATATTTATAATTCGATTATTCGACGTTTAAATTTGTTCGATGTGTATACCGTCATACCGATATCATACCTCTCATTGTTTTGTTAAATCTCTTATGTACTTTTGCTATAAATCAATTGTGACATTTTTTTTCGCAATTTTCATAAACTATTTTATACATTATCATAAGATTGATAAATCTATAGGAAAACGTTCGTTAACTATTTAATTAAAAACTTCAGGCCTTCTAAATATTGATCGATCAAATTTCTGATCGATCAGAAATTGATCAAATATTGATCGATCAGAAATTGATCAAATATTGATCGATCAGAAATTGATCAAATATTGATCGATCAGAAATTGATCAAATATTGATCGATCCGAAATTGATCAAATATTGATCGATCAGAAAATGATCAAATATTGATCGATCAAATTTCCCCCCGACGCAAGGTACCAAAAAGGTCGCCAAGTGCCCACTCAGCTTCACGTATTTCGAGTAAAAGCGTTACAAAAATTTAAAGAGGAATGGAGAACACGAAAGTACATCATTTTGGCATTCCGAAAAAAAATGGACAAAGTACACCATGTGACGTTTTATTCAGCGTTATCAGCAGCACATATGCACGAAGAAACAGTCGACGTAGTGAAGTAGAATACTAAGAGGTTCTAAGGATGCTAAGCTGCGCCAAATATACATGAAAAAATGAAAGAATTATACTTCTGTCGAGAAAGCTCATCGTTGGAGAATACACGTTCTACGAGTCATAGAAAATGAGGCAGATCATAAATGATGAGAACAAAAAATGTAGTTGCAGGAGGTTGGGTAAAGGATCGAATACTTACGGACACACGTTCTCTCATGGAGCATAAATACGTAAGGGGGAGCTTTTTTTCCAAGGTTTCACTTGCATGCATTTTGTAAATTTGGCTCAAGGGTGGTAGTGGATTATGTTATGTTATCAATGGTACTAAAGCTAATAAAAAAAACATGTTTTTCATATCTTCGGAAAAATTCGTTTTTTCGTTAACTTCACAGAAGATTGATAATAAAATTTTCTTGAATAAACAATCAGGAGTATGTACAGAGTATTTATTGGGAAAATAACTTGCGAATGCCGTTTCAAGAATGATCCTTTCCCCATGCTACGAATATAGATAAAATATAATCCACATTAAAGCAAAGAAACTTGCGTACACAGTATGTACTCAGGAGCTTTCTTACGAATTTCCTTTCATTTCCAAATGTTTTTTTTTGTCCTTTCAAAGATTTTCCTACTCGACGGATTCAAATGATTCATGATCCGGAAAAAAAAAACGAACAAAGGTAGATATTGAGGATTCACTGAGTAGGTATCTATTATTGTAACGAGTATTATTTTTCTTGTCCTTTCAAAGATCCCAATTTCCCCACGTTGTCGATCTAGATGAAACATAATGCAGGTGAATTATAGAAGCAGTCATTTTGACCCACGAAAGGGTCGAACGAAGTCTTCCAATCATATTTCCATTTAGACTCACTCAAGCCCTCAGAAAAGCTTTCTAAAATGATAGATCATTTCAGCATCGTGTTCTAAGTCTACCAGGTATATCATCCCAAAAGAATGACCGAATATACGAACGGGCACCACCATCTTGCGATATTAATAAGATACATATAGTTGGAATTTTTTTTACAAATACGTATGTATGCATATCCTCGTCTTTTCTGGGTTCCCCTCATGAGATAGTTCTCGCCAGGCAACGCAGATGTATTTCCATAAACACACACGCGAGTGCCAAGAATTCAGGGCTCGTTACTGGGAGATATGGTCGGTATAAAAGCAGCCAACTCTCCAGAATATGCAGCCTTGTCGTAAGCACATGTTCAAGTGGCTAGCGTGCGTTTGAATGGGTGAGTACGATGATGGTCGTTGGTGAGCGTATTCTTCATGTATGAGAGCACGACTTACAACTCGCTACGCGTCACATGTGCCATTCAGGTACGTGGATACGACCCTGCACATATTCGCGTAAGTGCATATGTACCGGTAATTTATGCAATTCAAAAATTCCTCGGTCCTGTCACAAGCGACGAAATATACATTTATTGTTACCATTTTCACTTTTTGGTAAAGAATCCCTCCCTCCCCAAAATTAAGTCTAGTTTAAGCATTTTCAACTCGTTTTTTTATTCAGATGAAGTAATCTGAATAAAAAAACGTCGGTGTCGCAATAGTTTTTGAAAATTTGACGAATTATAATCCTTGATAGTATAATATTACATGAATTGTTTTAGTGCTTTTCATTAAATATTTCAGTAGTTATAAACATATCAAATTGACACGACTGTTTGTGTAATGTTCTTGGGTAATTATTGATGATAATAAGAAGATCTGAGAGTATTAATCCAATTTGAAAATTGATTTTTTTTTAATTGGTAAAGATTTACCATCAAAACCCCAGTGTAGCATATGTGGAATATGCTAAACCGAAGTTTTGAAGGTAATTTTTTTCCTATTGTAAACAAAATCCATCATCGAATTCGACGTCAAGTGTTATTGAAACTGGAAAATTAATATTTCTAAGTATTGGTCGATTATTAAATTAGCTATTTGTAAGATTAAAAATATACAGCACAATCTAGACTAAATCTACTATTCTGCTCTTTCGGACTGAATTTTTGCTGACGGTCAATCCAGTATAATCTGAACAGTGAACATGATTGGACCACTTATTAAAAATAAAACATCACGGTATACATCTTATAATACCCGCGTATATTTTTTTTTTATCTTTTCCTCCGCACAATTTTTGAGTTCCTCCGTCCACGCTCTTACCCGACATTCTGTAAAACCAAAAACCAACCCCATACGAAAATACCCTATCCTGAATTAAAAATTTTTTTTTGAAACCCTTTTTAAATACTTCCAAACAAGTATCCAATATTTACTCTTACTTCTGTACCAAACGTATACATATATACGAGACGATAATAAAATCAAATCTCAACCAATTGCTCTATACAGATTACTTTACCATTTTTTTCTTTCCAATCCAACATCTCACGTAGTTGGAAGTTCCTCGTGTATCGCATTATGCTCGGGAAGACGAACATTGTATTTCGCAAGTTTCTTTTTGTTGCAGCTGTAAAGCGATCGGGACGCTCTGTTTAGCCCGGAACAATGCAAATTTGCATACGGCAAACTTCCTGCATCCCTTTGCTCTCGCTATCCCTCTTGCTATTTCCCTCGACGAACGGGGATGATCGTCGGGTAATATAATCTCTCGTCGTGAATATAATGCTAATATAGTTTCCCGGTGATATTATCGGTGCGTAAACATAGCGGAATCGGTGGAGGGGAGGGGGGTGGGGGATATCCTAGAGGCATATAATAAGGCAGTCTTTCGAGACAAGCACCACTTACATTTCTTATAGGAGGAGCGTTGCCTATGCTCGCGCGAGCAAGGTGCACGTTTGAGCGCGGGTCCCTGATCCTGCACAGGGATTGTCGAGTCTTGGCGCTATTGAGATTGAAATTTTCATGTGTTACGTATGTATTTTGTCTTTTTGATACGCATGTGGAATATTCTCTATGATATATGACACGAGTGCCTGAAGGAATATTTCTCGCCTATCTAGTAAAGTACTGAAGTATATATGGGTCTTTTAAGGGGTTAGGCTACTGTAAACATTGAGAAATGAATGGTTTTTGCTTGGGGCAATGAAATTATGAACGAACGTTCAACACGTCGAAGGAAATAATGATTGAAGGTAAATTTGTCATTGCAGTGATAGAACGCTTGGAAAACTAGGTTTTTTCGAACCTAGGTTTTGTGAAAATGGTACACGCGATTTCTCGAGGTCTAATTAACGGAATGATTGAATTGGATACTCTTGTTATAGTGTATTTAGTAATATAGATTTATGTGTTTCTTCTACTAATTTTTTTGGTGGTTTTCTTTTATTAGAAAATCGAGTGGAACTTTTTTTGTTGACGATTGAAATATGTCAGGATGAAAGCTCGGTCAAGCCTTAACTGATCGATATGTTTTAAAAAAAAAACTTTGTTTTTCATGAATGGGTGACCGAAATCAATTGTATCCTTGAGGTCCTTGCATTGAAAGATCCTTTACGAGATTGTTTACAATTGCTTCAATTTTATTAGCATGTTTTATGGGATTTGACGCACAGCATTGATAACGTACATACAAATAAATCTCATAGAAGCCTAACCTTCGAAAAATCTTAAATCAATACAAAGCGGTAAAGTTTTTTATAAAAAAATCTTATTAGAAAAGTTAATAGAAAATTTTTTTCAATAAAGCAAAATAGCTTCATAAAAAAATCTCCTAAAATTGACACTATCTTTTTGAATTAAAATAACGTATCTGCTTATTACATTTTTTTCAATCAACCGATTGTTTTTCAAAAATATCAATATCTTTAAAATATTCAAGTATTATAATGAACGTATTGTGAAAGTGTGCAAGAAGTACACAATTGTTAAACCTTAAAGTCTTACGCAAAATGTTGATTATGAAAACAATATTATCGTGATAAGAAATTTATATTTTTCGTGCGTAAAAGTATGAAAAGTGTCGAACGCAAGTACACTCGGAATGCAGTGCAGGTACTTGATACATATATACGTATACGTGAATACACAATTACGAGTTCTGACAAGAGTCCTTCCGTTTATACCCGGCCATTCGATCCTGAGAAATTCAATATTCGAAGCTTGGATACCGAGCTTTTCGATTACCGGCGAGGCCTCGTTCTCGCGCGACTATTGCCGAGCGCGTATGAAACAAAACGGGAAATTGATCCCGTCGTTAATCAATTTTTCTCCCGCCACCCCCACCGTGCTACAGCGTAGAGAACAGAGAATAGTTTTTGATTGGAAAGGAAAATGAGAAAAAAATCCCATTATCGAAAAAAATATATATATTCAACGACGCGATAAAAGTTTCCAGATAGATCCCCGAGGATTCCGAACAATGTATTGTTGAGAAACGAGGCGAGCGAGGTGTGCATTCTCCAGGGTAGAATTTCAACTTTTTTTAAGTACCTAATGTCTTACGACTGACCCCTCATTCGTTATTTCTTTGCCTCATTGATTCGTATTTGTATACACAGCTATAAAAATAAAATAAAACGACTAGAAATTAATCAATTGAATGCTCGTTTCAATACTTCGTACTCCAGCATTTCCAGCTACAGAATTCAATAAAACTAAATTTTTTTAGGGATAAACATCGCTTTGCATCAGATTAACAAAATCTCCAAATGCATTATTAAAACGAACGGAATGTTAATAAAATACTTGAAAGCAATGCTTGAGATTACAAAAAAAGTGACCTGCTCGAGATCTGGGATAGAGAGATGGCAATGGAGAGAAATGGATGTTAGGGATTCACAAACGATTTTTCAAATAGAGGGCAAGTACTTGAAAAGCAAGTAGAATAATTGGTGCTTGAAATGACCATCACACGAAGATAATCACCATCGTGGAAAGATCTTGTTTAACACCCTGAGGCCCTTGTCGCTGTACGATTTACGCACTTGACCACATTGGGACTGATTCACACCTTATTCACAAAAATTGTTATATAAAATAAACTATTGAGCGTTATTAGATCTAAATTTCGTCAAATCATGTCAAGAATTCACTTTAAACATATAGATTATCCAGTCGAAAATAAATATTAAGTGTAACAGAAAAAATAGTTGAGAAAGAATAAACATTTGTCGATGTTGCAGCAAAAATTCAGATCCTTTCTCTTTTTCAATAAAAAAAGACTGAAAAGTCAGTGAACTCTACTACTGATACAGTGCTAAAATAAATGAAAATATAGTGGTATGACGACTTCTCAAAAAAAGGTATTTATTCCGAAGAAGGAATTTTGTGAAATACTGAACCACGTGTTTTTATCAAAATATGTGATGCATTGAATATCCAATCGAATTTCCACTCGTTTTTCATCCGGAAGTATATTTATCGTGAACAATAAAAAAAAATGATGAATGGGGAGAAGAGACTACTGAGAGCATCCCTTGAAACTCAACATCCTCCAAATCACTTTTCACCATTTGTATGGTGGCTGGGCATCGCCGAAAAGCACATATATATCGTCCATTTTAGAATCAAGAAACGTACGAAGCGAGTTCACAGCCAGGAGAGTCTCGATCGTATCGAAGAAGAATCGTTGGCGTGAAATTCGTTGGGAACTCTTTCGGAGCCGCTGGCGGAGTACAGAAGAGCTGACGCATTGGGTTACTGTATACACGAAAGAGGAACTTTGGTGATCAAGATTCTCGTCTTTGGTAAAAGTATTACAAGTGTGTGTTCGTGTATTTATACACGATCTCACGACAGCCAGATTTTTGCTGCGCACGTTATCTAGCGAGGAGACAAGGCAACGTTTGGCTGAAGTTGGGAGCAAGCAGTTTCACCAACGCGTCCGTGAGAGGGCGCTCGTCTCACGCGGTAAGAAACATGGGCGTAAAGTAGGAACTTGGAAAGAGAAGTTGGGAATTTTCGAAGTGTTCTTTTTGATGATATGAAAAATGGCTGGTACGTGAAAATATCGATTTTGGTTGCGTAGTCCCTTGGTCATAGTATGTCCAATTCTCTGGGCTTGTTAATGGAATAAATGGCAAATTGTGTTGGTGGAGAAACCGAAGTGGTGTTTTGTTTGCCACGATTCAATGAAGTTCTCTCGTGGTAGTCGTAATTCCTCGAAGAACAAGGAAATTTCGCAAACGGCTGAGAAGCTACCGGGATCAGGATTAACGCTTGGGGCATTGGGCACTCGGTGCAACCGGAAGTTTGTCCAGGAGTGACGTACTTCCGGGAAAACTTGTGGTGAGCTTGTCTCGACTAGTAAAACCCACCCTCTTCAACGGTCCCCTTACCTGCTCACCAAACGAGACTACGTATTTGCGCGTATCCTGAATTCCCGACGGTGTCCCCAAAGTTTGATATATATATTATGTTCCATTTACCGGGCGAATCCCTGTTGTCAAGCAAGCCTCTATTCCTGGCCAACGTACAAACAGCTCCGCAGCCCAGTACCACCGTCACCTCTCATCTTCCATTTTGACCCGTTACTGCGAAGCACTTGAAAAGCCCCCGAGAGCTTTTTCCCTACCTCGCTCGACTCCTCATTTTACTTTTCAATCTCGGCAGGGACGATGCGATTTTCCTTCTCATTTCAAGCGGAAATGGAGCAGGGTTCGGAACGGAACTAACCCTGATGCGCACTGAAGTTAAGACGAGAGTAACGTTTTTCCCCATCGACTGCACGACGAAACGTTTCGCTTCGCAGCATCCCTCCTCGATTTTCTCCGACCTATCTACCCAATTAGTTGGACTGGAACAAAATTTAATCTCGTCTCAACGACGTTGGCGCACCTACAAATTTGTCAGATGACGAAATGTCGTCTTTCGTATACGCTTAATCGTATGCAATCCAATGAAGATGAGTACTGGGGACTGCCGACAGCGTCGAGATTTTCCTCCATCAGAAATAAAAATTTGATGGAAGCGTACGCTCGAAACAAATTGCTAATGGCTCTTGCGGGTGTCTCAACATCGATTATTTCATTATTCAAAAACGTCGTACCAGAATCTGGATGTCTTCCGGGAAAGGCATCCGAGAAATCTGCCCCAAGGCGTGAAAGTTCTATAATCGAAGTCTTCTCGTTTTGCCAATGACATCTCGGTTGTGCGAGTCACCTGAAATCGTACTGACCAAACAATCTGGGATCTTGTCTACATCTGATGAGGTCTTGACAAATTCTGTTTACCCTTCACCCTTTAAAACGCAATCTCAATTGCGTTGAATTATTTGCTGACAGATGACCAACACGAGCAAAGTTGGTTCAGTGGGAGAACCGTCTCGTCCATAAATTGCCATGGGGATCCAAGTGGATGCCCATGTGATGTCATTGCTCTCTGATAGGGCTTTACTGTGTCATCACCAAATACGAGGCTCGTAGATTAATTGCCAATAGAAATTCTTTATTCGAACACAATTTACAGAACCAAATTGAATCCTGAAGGACTCCTGGATTGTGAAACGGAACTCAAAATGACTCTCGATGTATACCTTTGTATTTCATGCCTTCAATTTTTTAAATAAAATCTATAGACATACAAATTAAGTAGGTCTTGAAAAAGTATAAACTTAATCGTAAAAGAGGCTGAAATGCTTCAAACAAGTGTGCCCTGATGATCGATTTGAAGACTTGACGAAAAATTCACTGTAATTGTTGTTTTTTATTAATTTGGCTAGCCTTTTCAATTTCGCTACATCCAAACCCTCACGAAACTTGCAGATTGTGTTTCAACAAACTGCATTTTTATCTCGTGACTTTTCACATATTTTCAATTCAAACAAATTCAATTAATTGGTCCATTCGGATCCTAATGTAGACTCCCTATATAAGACGGTCCCATCAAATCTGTAGTAATGTGGTGCAATCTAAGGTCTTCCTAACCAATATCTAACTCGGTTTAGTCATATAGAAGAAATGTTTAACTTATTGGTTTCAAAGCAAAGACTAGAAAGTAGCCAACGCCGGAGCCAATGTTGGTTGTGGGTCTTTGATAAACTTTGGTGTCTTACACGAATTTCCTTCGGTTCACGATCGTGTTGGAAGCTGGTAGAGTTTTCGTGTTAGGAGGATGCGTACCTACAAACGTGAGGATGTGGATACGTGTCGAGAATTTTTCCGGTGTTCATAGTCGAGTCGCTGTAATGGGGGTATAACGGTAAGGACGAATCGAGCGAGGAGACCGAGCGTGTACCCATGGAGTTGGGCTGACGATGGTATCGGGTACTAGAAGCGCAAGGATATATATCCTTCATTACCTCTCTTTCTGTCGTCTCGTGTGGTTTATGATAATTGAACTCGTAGATAATACGGATTTATAATTACCGTTCGTCCTTCGTGAGCGAGAACGGTCTAAACACTCGACACGTTATTATATATACCTAGCCCAATGTAACCTGTAAAATCGTCCGGCCTGGAGAGACCGAGAACGAAGTTGTACTCATGCACGAACGTTTATTAACTCAACTATAAAACGATTCGATTTGCCCATCTGTGGCACTTTATTTTCAGCGCGTATACATCCGCGATGTTTCGTGCTGCTCGTATTTACGATGAAGCTCGATTAGTACCACCTTGGCAATTATTTTCTCGTCCATATTCTTCGAACCCGCGAAGCCAAGTCTCTCGCGAGAACACTACGAGATTCCGCACCCACCACGTCACGAAACGTCGACTTGTTGACACACCGTGAAAACAATGGAAAAAAAAGTGAACTATGACTTTCGTGAAAATCGTATGAATATACATGTTGAAACGGTCTATGGCAGGAGAGCAGAAGGGCAGACGGAAATTGGGAGCGAGAGTCAACTATCAAATTCATCGGACTCAGAAGGGCGTTAAAAATGCTAAAAATAAACTAGATTTGGGGCCCCTTATCGCTTTTATTATAAAAAAAACTTTGGATAAAAAAATGGCAGCTGTTTAATTAAGCCCCAATTATTTTGATAATGTTTTCCTTTAACGGACGGCAGACATATTTTCAAATTAATTTCTAAAGGAAATCGCTCTCGAATGGCCCCTAAATTGAATACCCTTTTAACTGCGTACAGTTGTAAATTGGTTTAACCGTTGAAATTGTAGCGCGTTCCGTACGCCGCAAAATAGTGTTTCGAGACTAACGCACTTGAAGTATGCCCTACCCGTTTTCTAGCATCCGGACGATTTCACTAAACAGACTGTAAATTCTAAAATACTTTATCAATTCAAATATCCCTTCACCCACGTGTCCTAAATACTCGTAAGATGCGAATTATGTAATAACAGAAAGCGGTTTTTATCATGGTCACGAACGGTAATCTCGTTTTTAAAAAGTTAGTCTCTCACTAGGTGTTCAGTCTGAAAACCACGGTTTGGAGTCTCCCATCCCAATAGTGATACGAGCAAAAGGTCCTCCATGCGGGAGATCGTCATAGATTCACAATGGCTCTCCTCTACCATTGTCAGTATCAAAACACGCATATATACCTATGGATGTGTCAGCGTTTGTGTCTACACGAATTTCCATAGGGTAAATTCAACGTCAGGCATTTGGAACGCCCCGCAGCGATTTGGATGATGCTTGTATAAAGTGTTGTTACCACGTGTTCGGAAATGTCACCAAACTATCGGATACATGCCAGTTTCGTTGATTCAATTAGACCAGATTGATGTACCGCTGTAACCAATTTGGGAATCCAGTCGCTCACCTTGGTTACATAAACGCAGTTCATGTTTGCTTGCTGTAATCATGGAAATTCTCTCCGTTTCATCAGGACGAAGGACGTTTCAACTCGTCAGCTTTACCTACAATCCAGCAGCTGAAGATTTTCGTTTCTGCCATGTTCGATGTGTGTACGTTTGTTTACGGTCTGTATACGCCACTTTAAATATGGGGCATTCGATCCCAAACGGATTGCTTCTAGAAGACTGCTGCTTTCAACTGTTCCTTTTGCTCGTGTAGACTTTACGGTAATTCTTTGAGTTTTAACAGTTTTCTCACCAAACATTGACTACTTTGCAGTCTGGAATTTACGTGGATGACTTTGGGTGATGATGTTATTTATCAGATGCAAATGATGTTAAAGGAGATGTGATAGGGTGGAGTATCCAATGTTGGATGGAAAGAAGCGCCTCGTGCGATAAATATTGACTCGACTGTCCTACTTAATTGGGTAGAAAGAGGACAGCAACTCTCTCGTCTTTGGTGCGCTGATACTGTGGCTTTAATTGAACTATCACTGTACTATTTGTATGCTATTTCTATGTGTGAAGTAAATGTCGTCCCAAATGCACACTCGATAGTCTCGTCCAACTTATCTACATCCTGACAAGGTATTGATTGGATGTAGACATATGTGAGTATAGGAAAGCAAGTTAATTTCGTATACCCGTCTGTTCTAAGGCTCTCACTTTTTTTCTGTAACGTGTCAACAAGTAAAACTTTCACGGCGATTAAACCGATTTTGTACAAAATGTTTTCAAGAAATCCTGCCATCCGAAATTAAAAGCAGTATCTCGAAGATCTTCTATTTTCTCTAGGCATCCACGACATCTTGGGGTTGACATAATTAGATGAATATTCTTGAAGAAATCGTCGCCACCCTCGGGTGCGTTTTGATTTGTAATGGCTAATTTGGATATCAAACGCCAAAATAGCTGAATTCGTAAGGATCATCGGTCGTCTTTTTTTTAACGACGTGGCTCATGGAATCCCATCGCAGCCTAATCTACATTTTTAAACGCATCTTTTTTTTTGCGTTCAAGTTTTCATTCGCCAATTCTTGTGATGGATCATCAATGACGATAGCTTGATTGGGATGACTGTTCCATCCAATCAGCTTAGACTCGTGTATTCGGTAGGCTGCAGATGCTAGGGCTCATTGGCTCTCAGTATGAACCAAAGTGACAATGACTGTTTGATGCAAACGATCTTGCACGATCTCCCCTTTATCCTTCAACAATTATAAGACTATCTGGATGCATATGTATAAATCAGATATCGAATCGACAGAAGTATCAACGACTGGGAGACCCACCCATTTCTCATGTCACAATGGACAAAGGCATGAACTCTCACGTGTTCGAGAAGACGCAGCCTCGTAAACGAGGAAACGCAAACAAATTGTTGTACTCCAAGTTCACACTTGATTTACGACCAGTAGACAAATTGACGGTTCACCATTGTTACGATTTATTTGCATGATTGTATGTCAGCGTAACGTGTGAATTATGACGCTATTGTGGGGCTGAAAAATACCGCGACTGTTTCGACGTTCCTTTCGTTAATTGGCCATAGAAATAATTCTTAGTTTGTAGTAAATGTGAAATTTACTCACCTCGAGTACGTGCTCAGCCTGATTCTCACGATCGAGCTTACGCCCGCTCGTCGTGATCAGTCCTGAAATGAAAAGAAAAGGCTTGTTACGTAAAGGTATATCTACCCGCGGAGATCTTAAAGACCTGTTGAAGAGAAGGATGCTAAATAAAAATTTGTTTCCTGCTTAAATAAATTACAGTAGCAAAGTGTACTTTCCTTGGCTAAGGGTTGACTTCCTTTTTTGTTGGAAGGATTATAAACTTGAATCGATGTCGCTAATAATAATCATCCAAAAAGAACCAACAAAACTAATTTATTATTAGACTGTTGATATCAATATGATTGGTTAATCCTTTATATAAATATTCACAAATCGAGTTCTACAATGAATAAATGAAATCAATAAAAAACAAATAAATAGTCCTAAATCGACTTGCCGTTAAATACTTTTCTAACATTTCAATATTAATAGTTTTATTAATTGATCAGAACGCTGGTTTTCTCTAAAATTGCATTGCATAAAATTATTGATTCGTCTATTTGCTGAGAAATCGCTTCAATAACATGATAATGGAAAAAATACTGAAAAAGTGTGTTTTTTTTCCTACACCGATGCAATGGACTTAAGAAACCTCATAGTTTGACTTTAGGGTTAAAATCGTTAGAGCATCGACCCATTCGAACGAAAAATAAATCCAATTGACGCGGCTTCCATTCACTACGGTTCGATGGCACAGGTAGCCCAGATTTATTACAGAATCGCAGGTGTTAAGAACTCTAATTGGTTTAGAGGTATAAAGTCTATTTATTCGGACTCGGCCTACATGTATCCTATTAGCGAAGAAAATTCTGGCCTTATCTAGAATGCCTAGACAGAGAAAAAATAATTATTTCGATTCAGAGGGAATTGTTCATTTACAGGTGGCTAATGAAATGTTGGAATTTTCGCTGCTGAATGCTTAAACCAGAATTCTTTCCATGCAAAAAATTATTTTAGAAGCAACCGTATAATGTATTTTTCTACAAATAATTTGTCCTCATTTTCCAATACCAAATTTAATTAGCCCAAGATAATTTTTCGTCAACGCACTTTTTTCGCTAGTTATTCACAGTCATTACGTCATTTCCCTTGCCAAAAATATTCAATAAGTAAAGAAAAGTTATTATGTGCAAATTTCCAAAAACCCTCCTTTCATAAAAATCCCTTTTTGTGTTTATTTCAGATCAATAAGAACCGAATGAAACATTGAGCCTATCATGTTCGAAGCTCCTTCACGATATTGATTATAACTACTCTCATTACAAATATATTTTGAGTGTAATTTGGCACACAAATTTCATAATATGTGCACACGATATTTCAAAACAATTTTCAATACTTTTTCAATCAGCGTCTGAAAATAATGATTTCAAATATACGTGATCTGAGGCTTAATCCTTCTCCTTAATTCATTCATGATAGAGTAATAAAATCATAAAGGTCTCTGATAGCACGAAAAAGATACTGGTGATAAAAAACTATTCAATGACTGCAATTACGTCAAAATGAGATATTTTACTACCCAAATAACCCTAATATTCCATTTAATTCCATCTATGGTCCTATAACGATATCCCATAAATTCAATTATTTAAAAAATATGTCAAAGAAATAAAAAGACTGTCAGACCAGACTACAATCAGTACTAAAAAAAAAACAGTGATCACAATCTTAATTCCAATGATGATTGTATCACGGCGTTCATGCTCACATTCTGCAGACTGAACTTCCTGATCTTCGTCGTCGAAATGCACACGTAACTCTCGTTAATCGGGAAATGTTGATAAGGGATTCGTGGGTGTATCCGGCGTCGCTCGGACTTCGCACTTTGATTTATACAAAGCCGGTTGTGCGATCGAATGGACCCCGGATGAGAAAGAGCCTATAGAGAGCAAGCTCAACGAACTAGCCAAGCTAATATATTTACGATGTTACCCTTGCAACTTTAACGATTCTCGGTGACGGTATCGGGATCACGAGTATTGCCGTGGGATGATTTACGATCGAAAAATATTATGGACATCATGCATCTGGAACATCCGCAGGTTGCAGTGTTTTTTTTTTTTTTTGCTTTTCACTTGTTCGTATCTTTTTTCTTTTTCATTAGCACGTTGATGAGGTATATGTACATATATAGGTATGCATACATGGTATACCGTACTATCGACACGCGATGTGCACGCTCGTGAAACGTGCACTTTACGAACTCTGCAGTTGAGCTGGGCATCGCTCAGGTATAAAATCTTCCAACATGATTTTACGGTACGTTTCTTGTGAAACGATTATATCGCAGAAAATTAATTTTTCTTTACTTTTTTTCGATCTTGGTAAACGGGGCAATTTATAACCGTTCAACAATCCGAGATTGCCTCAGATCTACAGATGGAATTCACTTTGTACAGTTTGTCTGACAAAAGCGTGTACGACTACATTTGATTACTAAAACCGATACGGGGTAGATTCGAACACGAGCAGGAACGATTGTATAATAGAATATCCATTTTTCTTTACTTTTTTACCAGCTTTATAAACGAGGCAATTTATAAGCGTTCAACAATCCGAGATTACCTTAGATCCACAGATGAAATTCACTTCGTACACTCTGTCTGACAAAAGCGTGTACGACGAAATTTGATTCCTAAAACCGATAGAGGATAAATTCGAACAGGAGCCGGGATGTTTATACCGTAAAAAATTAATTTTTCTTCACTTCAAACGCCGTAAACGCAGAAATTTTATATTCGTTCAAAAATCCGAGATAAAAAGTAAAAAAATTAATTTAAAAAAACACGAAAAATGCCACGATATCATAGCAAACGAATCGTAACATCAAACTCATCCGGCGCAACGTCCGCAATGTAGATTTCTAGTTTCATATCAAAATGAATTTCCCACTGGCACGACCACAGAAGAAAAAACAAACTTGATTCCAGTTAAAATATATACGGCGGGAAAAGTGAAGGATGAGAGGAGGGGGGGAGGGGGGGGGGGTAGGAAAAACTTCATCCATGTACATTTCGCGTGGGGAATCGGTATATCGTTATATCCAACATACGTTGCGCTACACGAGCGATGTTTCGGTAACATTTTTGAGCCGCGGCTTCCGTCCTCCGCGAATTCGTTCACCAGTCAACTGGCCGATATATACAGTTGAAAAATTCCGTAATATCGTGATTAGTTTTGAGAGGATTCTCTCATTGATTTCCAATAACCCAAGCAATTTTTTACAGCCCGCTCTCCCCCCACCCTTCGGCCATTTCGTCCGGATTCGTTCGAGGACTGTTTTTGATTTCTATATATATACGAAATATATATTATTTTTTTCCATTTGCAATCTCTCTTTCTCACGTACATATGGAGTACCAAGAACACCTCGTCTACCGTATGTTGTCATGGGATTCCGTTGGCGAAAAGCAATTATTTAAATGTGTTTGGCGTTCATTCGGGATTTCGTTCGCGGTGTGGCACAATTTTTTCCTTTGATTTTCTTTTTTTCCACGTTCGATCACGTTGGTTTGCTATCACTATGTAACGCGGCAAGATTGCGCCTGTTTCGTATTTTCCGAGTCTATCCACGCGTTTTTCTATTTCTCTTTCGACAGAATCCGTCGATTTTTTTTTTTAACGTAGCGCCTAACCCACCCCTCGTGTGAATTTGATCGTATGCCATATTTTTTTTGTTCGTTCGATTAGGACGAGCGAGATCACGATTCTGTTATTTTTGGTAGTTTATTTTTCCTGTCCAGCCATCCTTTTTTGTCCGTTTGGCTTCTGTGTGTGACGTGTTAACAAGTTGGTTGAAGTCGATACGGAAATCGATTTTTCATACGGGCAGGTTCGAGATCATATGGGCCTACAAGTTATTCAACTTGTATAGTCACTACGTCGATCTAAAACTCGATCCTTTTTCATTCCAGATTCGAAACGATCAAATTCCAGATTTAAACGGTTTTTAAATGTTTTTCGTTAGGATAGCAATTCGTAATAACAAGTGATAGAAAAGTTGTAGCTAAAAATTTATCTCAACGCTAGACAGATACGAATTATTTCAATATTTTTCAATATTCTTACAAATGTTTTTCGGTGTCCATTACGATAAAAATAAATATAATTTTTTAAAATAGAATCAATAGCCCACACAACACAAAAATTCTTTAAAAAATCTTAAAATATTCTATCAATTCTACATGATGTTATGTACTTTTTGTTTTCTTCAACTTTTTTTTCATTTTTCCTCTTTCATAAAAAAAAATTATTTTTTTCGAAAAAAGCGCGTTCTAGGCCAAACGAAACGCGCGCACACTTCTTTCTCAACGCTCACAGTGTTTGATATGTGACACAGGATTTTTGTGATTTTTTTCCGATTTTTAAATTTGGCCGTTAATTTTTTGTTTATAAAAAATATCGTGAAGTCAAATCGTTCCAAAAAAATCTGAAAAAATTCTCGAGTGCCTTTCGAAGAAAGTACAATAACATAAAAAATCGCGAGGCAAATGGGAAAGGTGACGTGTCAAACCAAGTTCGAATCGGAATTCCATGCCCAATACACACACACACATACATAAATTGCTGTAAATTCTATAAATATCCATACAAATATAATAAGAAAATTTGGAAAAAATCCACTCGTATAAAATTATTAAATTTCCCAAGTTCATAATTTTCGTAAATTGATCAACGGTTCATTCGTACAACGATAATAATATTTTCGATAGAATCAAGACGTTTTTACAACATAATAAATATTTGCGAAGCGATGTATGTTCCGATTGGCCACCGCTCTGCAGTATTTTCTCGAAACTGGAAAAGCCGTTTTTGCATTTACGAAAACAGGTAAGAGGTGGAGAAGAGCAAAGGGGGATTGGAACAGGTTGAACAGACTGCGTCTAGACCTTTGCTTATCGCGAGCTTGCGGACGTGCAAAAATCTCGAACGAGTGGCATGTCTCTATCTCATAGTTGTCTCGTCCTCGCACCTCTTCCCTTGTCGTGTAGTACACTCTCGAGTCACGCCTCGCCATTATGGTAGCGATCGAAGCTCTCACGTTTTTCCGTTTGCACTCTCGACCACGTACACACATCTATGACTTTCTTTAAATCCCTCCTTCTCTTTCTTTCGTGTTGTTAATTAATCGGAGGTTGGTGCTCGAACGTATGAAAATTGGAAAATACGACGTCGAATAATGGACATAAGGATCGTTCAATTCTTTATTGTAGCAAAAGATTTATTCAATTCCTTTTTAGATAATGATCGTTCTTCTGGGTCTATAAAAAAGTGAAATCGAACTTGTTTAAAAGATTTGCGAGAATTTTTTATAATGATGATATTAACAACAATTTATTTAAATGTTACTTGTAATTTTTTATAATATCATGTATAATATGTAATATTATAGTTATTATTGTAATATATTATAACGATAGTGATTGTTGATTATAACAATCATTATAAATACAAGTTATTTAGAAGTTGAAGTAAGTTAAAAACATGAATGATTATTTGGTAATATTTATAGTTCTTTATTAAATATATAGCTGATATTTTGTAATATATAATTATTATCTTGGTATTATTATTTAATCATTACTTTTTAATAATAGTCAATAATAAATAATCATTTATTAATAATGTTGGTATTGCTCTTCCGTGCTTTTAATCTGTGGTCAATAAAAATCGATGCCCCTTAAAAAACAGTGTACATCATTCCCAAATCTCGTTGTTACTTTCACACGAAAAAAATTCCAAGTCCATCGAAGTAAAGACTTTGATTAAATATCCGAACTTATTCTCAATCTCTATTTTAATACGATCTCTCCATTTTATAAAACCTCTCTTGATAAATATAATCATTTATATTTATCAAAATTTTCCACAATACGATTGTCAATTGCCTGCTCTTGAAGTTACGACGATTGCGAAAAAAAAAAACAAATTGATATCGCAAAAACAAAAAAATTGAAATTGATCGCAAACGGTGCATCCTCGATTGCCTTTTTGGGAGTTAAATTCCCTTAAGCGGATTTACGTATACGTAGAAAGGTATATGGTAACGGCCTCGAGCCCACGGCAGCAATAAAAAAAAGGGCAACAAAAAGAGGCAAACTGTGTCCGGATCGGAGTGGCTGCTCGCGATCTGCGACTATCTGTAACCGGATACGTATTAATTTCGCGAAAGGGATTTTTTGCTCTCCCCCCCCCCCCCTTCCACTCTGCCGTCACTTCCTCTCACTCCCTCTCTCTCTCTCTCTTTTTCTTTCTCTCACTCCCTCTCTCTATCTTTTTCTTTCTTTCTCTTTTTTTCTTTCTTTCTCTCTCTCTCTCTCTTTTTCTCTCTCTCTCTCGTTCTCCCACAAACGAAAAGGACTGCATTGGAGTAAGGCGTGACGCGCCCACGCACGGACGAGACAATAACGTATTTATGCGTTAACGAGTTTAGAATGGCAAATGTATACAAGGGAAGCATTATCAAGTATAGATATTTTACCGTATCGACGCGCGATATCTATAAACATATACCTGGACAATGAATATGGGACTATCGAGAGTACGGAGAAGAGATATCAGCTTGTCGGATCTACGCCCGGTAGTTTAATAAACGCTTCCAGCGCGGTAGCACGTGCGTTCGAATTTGTGTCCTCTACACACGACATACTATCATTACACACACTCTTTTATTTCTGCGCACGAATCCCTGTTTTCTATTTTATTATTTTTTTTATTTTTTTTTCATTGATTATCGGTTATGCGAAAGAAAATTGTTTGCCAAGCCTTTCCGGTGAATTACGAAGTGATAATCATCGTTGATACGAACGCACTGGGAAAAACAATTTTGTTTGGTAATTTGTCGCTTTGGCGTTAGTTCGATCGTGAATAAAAGCGAATATGCATTGGTAATTCGTATATGGGGGTGTTATTGGATAAACCGTGAAATGATACTCCTTACGTATAGATAATTTAATAATAAATTAACACTTAGAAATTTTGACTTGTTTTTCTTTTGTTAGGAAGTTCTTCATTTAGAAATGTCACTAAATTGTATTTCAATTAGAAGTGATAGTTGATTGAACTAAATTTTTTACTTCGAAATATTAATTCAATTACATGCCTATTTTCAATTATAATTGGAGTCATGGTGTATGCTTTAGGTTTTGTACAAATGTACAGTCAGTGACTGTACATTTGTTCCAACTGCATCTTAGGTATTTCAAGCTTTGAAAAAAATCATCCCTTAAGGGGTAAGAAAGAATTCTAACAATACGTTCGAGATCTATGCTGATTTTTAATAACAAAGATATTGTTATTCGAGATGAAAACGTTGGCTGTGGTATAGAAAAAAAAAAGACAATATACATGCTCACCGGTTGTCGAATTGATGAGGAAGTAACCCTCCGGATTTCCACTCGTAATCGTGTACGTGAATTCTTGCGGAGTGACGTCACGATCGAACGCCGGGATGCGAAGTACGTGGATGCCGGCTGGTGAATTTTCTGGCACGGAGGGATAATACACAGGAAGCTCTGTCATAGGAGTATTGTCGTTCTCGTCCAAAACCTCGATGTACATCTGTCAATTATCGAGTAATAAATTTATAAGCAATCCTTTTTTTTTAATGCTAAAGGGATTGATAAAAAAATTATTTTTCAAGCAATGACTGCGCGATAATTTATTGAGGGAATACTATTATTTTCGTGCGAGTGTAGCAAAACGTAAAATCCAGGCCAAATCAATTCGCGTGTTGCATTTACCAGAAAACGTTATATTTTCCCATAAATCATAATTGATTTAATCCGTAGAATCGTTATTTTATTCTCGGACTCGTTACGCGACCTAATTCGGCCGATTTTCGAACCCGATAGTGATTAGTGAAAAATTTAATTAGTGAGTCCATCATTGATGCAGTAATAAAAAATAAATTTTAAAAAAACATTGCGTGCTGCAATTGGCCAATTTCCGGAACAACGAAATAAAATGATCGAACAATTTCGAGGTCGTGATCAGACTCACGTGTACATTTGTTCGGTGTGTTTACCTGCAATTTAGAGTTGAGTGGTACAACTCCGTGATCCTGGGCGAATATGGTTAACCAATAACCCCTCTTCGTTTCCACATCGAGAATTGCTTTCGTTCTTATGTTTCCTGCAAAAATAAAAATGAAAAATCGAAAATGTTAAAGAGAACAATAAAAATGAATTATTGATTATTTTTATCCTTATCTAATTTTATTTATTTCTGTAATTATAATTTATGAATGTTTGTAATATGTGTATTTATTATTTATCTAAACTAAATAGTAGTTTATGTATTTTTTGCACGATGAAATATTATCAAAGAGATGTCGATTCAAAATAACAGAAATTTTGTAAGTTTTTTTCTTTTCCATTCTTTTTCAACGATTTAGAATCCGAAATTCTCTCAAAGCGTTGTATTTAATGTAATTTAAAATACCGGGCCCTGATCGATAAAAGACAGATGATAAAATAAAATAAAAAATCAATAGGTAAAGAAAGTGAAAAGTTGGTTCGTTTCAAAGAGATATTCAGAGTAAAAGATGGGCATTCCCGCAGCAGCTATCCTCGTTAAAAGCTGCGTCAAGAATATTTCCTTCCAATTTCTACTCTGAAAGCTTCGGAAGCATCGAGACTCTGTCTTTCAGTTAAACAGGCCTAAAAATTAAAACGAAAAATAAACAAAAATGAGTGGATAAATGATGTACGCGGATGTGCATTTATATGCGCCTGGAAGGAGCCTGCAATCCGCGAGCACACTCTTACGAAGCAATAATTTGTAACAGGTTACTCGGGAGGTTGACGCTGAAAAAAGAAACGCGAGAGAAAATCATGGAAGCGAAGCGATACGAGAATCCTGGCGCCCTAACTGTTTTCTCGGCTTTACGACGATTAATAAAAATCTTATCGACTCGGTGTACACGAGCGTTATTCGATGTAAAATACCTAAACCCGTATAGGCGTTCTCCCCTGTTGAATCTACGGAGGAAGTTATACAAAGTAAGATTTCCCGCGAGATTCTCTTTCCATATGCCAGGATATGGTATGACGGAAGAGTGGAGTGAACTTCCCTCCCACTCCCTCGGTTCAAGCTGCAATTTTTCACAGACCTTGTTTTTAATATACTAAGAGAACCCCTAAAAGAATTTCTGATGGTTACCAATACTTTTCGAGATATATCGTATTTTATCGACATATCGATCAGGTAAAACAACTGCCACTGAATAATTCAGCCCAGGCAAATGGAATGGTTTTCAGTGACGAACTAACAGTTTGAAAACGGTAGCTCTTCATAATCCTACCAACATAGCCCAATAACACAAAAACTCCATCTTTTACAACCTGAGGTTAGTTTCTTTTGGATATCCCCTCTTATACTTTTGTTGATATCAAACATAATGACTATAATTTGATATAAACATTTCTTCAACTTTGGTAATCTTCAGAATATCAACAGTCAATCTAGCATTTTCAGCATTAGAAATGCTATCGGAAGGCTATCAGTCGGTCAGTAGCCTTTCTAGCATTTGAAAGGCTGCTGATCAACCCCCAAGGACCTTATCAATATGACGTATTGAAGGTATCTGTGCGTACATTTACCAGCGGTTATTTTTCTTAAAGTGGCGATAAATTTGTCGTATACAAACGTAATTAATGATGGTTCAATGATGACGTCAATCTCAAAGTCTCATTAATCTCTAAATACTTTCAGATATTGTTTCAAACAAATTTATGCGTGATTATTTAGGGTTTTTACGCAGAATTATTATCTATTGACGGTTACCCGCAACACGAATCCAATGAGCGTATTTTGAATATTTTTAATTAATCGTTGTTTTTAGTTAATAGATGTGAAGATTTTTCGAAAAGATTTCAAATTTGATCAATAGTTGGAAAAATGGCTTATTTGCCTGGTATTATTATTCCAACTTTTTCGTTTGGGCTTGACGAGAATCCACATTACGAAATGCGCACACTTGACCCAAACGAGTCTACTTCTTTACAGATGCGGTATTACCTTTAGCTACACGCACGCAGTTCTGGTAACTCGATTTATTGGAAACAAGCGAGAAGTTATTCAACGTTCTAATAGATTCGAACATTGCTTCTTCGAAAGAATTCGCACACTACGTGCACCTAGAATCCTCTCGGACTATTTTATACACATTTAATTAGAGCCTTGCATGCGGACTTCGTTCAGAGATACACGTACACACAAACTTCGTGAGCCAGTCTGCCGGATGCACTTTTTACAAACAAGTTGCGTCATCAAAATGTAAAAAAAACATTGAGGTTTAAAAAAAAATCGAAGAAAAAAAGGTGGTCAAGATCATCGTCGTTATTAGACTTCCCGTGCTTTTTAATAGGAGAGAAGTTTGCGCGCTCATGGTAGTAAAGTGGTATATCCAAATGTATAATAAGGACGAAGAGACGGAGATGGATCGTCATTTCTTGGCTCCATGCCGCGTTCAAACGACCACTGCGCCTCTATGTTTATTTGCCGATCTTCTTAACGAGTAAAAACAAATTGAACCCTACTCTCATAATGTATACGTATAATGGTAGGCCTGCCTCGGGGTAGCTATGCTCATAAGATTCTACGTACGAACTAAATGCAATCGGATAATTATTCGACAAGTTAAATGATTATAGATAACAGTTTCGAGTATATTTTGCGTTTGGTGGTGTATTTTGTCAATTGTTTAGATCGTGACGAGCTAGAGGGAGAGAAATTGATTAATAAATTGATTAATGCATGGCTTTCGCAGCAGAGCAAGATTAAATGGGAGTTTTCTGGGCATGCAGTCGAGTTACATAGTTCCTGATGGTTTTTAAGAATAGTTCTGTCGATTTAGCCAAAAGGAATGCGATTGAAAAAATGATCTGCCAACTTCCCATAGCAGATCATTTGCCAGCAGAGCAAGATTAAATGGGAGTTTTCTTGGCATGCAGTCGAGTTACGTAGTTCCTGATGGTTTTTAACAATAGTTAAGCGATTTAGCCAAAGAAACGTGATTGAAAAAATGATCTGCTAATAAAGTAATCCTACACTTTCAATAACTCGCAATTAAATAAATAGTCACGCACTTCTCGTTTAAATACTGAGAGAGAAAGAGAGGGAGAGAGAGAGCGAGATTTGCGTTTTACAAATAAATTTGCGGTAAATGCTGAGCCTGAAGAAGACTCTAGGAAGGTTGAAGGGAAGACCTGGAAAACAGGCAGATTTAGTGAGGCAACTGTGGGAAAAGTGGGTAACATATCAACTATAGAAGGGGTGGGTTAGCTGTGATGTACGTATACGTTACGGGAACTAAGCCGAACGAACTGGTGAAAACCTCATTTGCATTAATCCCAATCCTTCGCATCGTCTGCCACTCGAGCTCCACTCGATCCTTCGTCAACGAACTTCGTCAAGTTGAACCACGCGCCAAGCCTGCATTTCATACCATAATAGAAACAGTCTACCCCGATACAATGGGCGTGATAAACCACGTGGAAGAGAAATACCGAGTGAAATACTCGGTCATACACGAAGGGTTGTCGTTTGGGGTGAATGGATTGTCGTTCAACTGGAAACGAAAATCTTCGGCTCAGTGGAGGAGCTTCGGTAATGAGGACACAGCGTTTCGGAATCTGGGCCTTTAGAAAAGGTCAATGATGCATGGATTGGGTGAAAGGTCTCATTTAAAAAATTCAATCCGACTGCGTTGATTTATTGAACGGAAATTCAAGGTGGAAGAGGATCTATTTGGAACCTGAATAACGAAAATCTTGGGGCAGTGATTATTTTGAATGGCTTAATGAAATAATTTTTCAGAAACCATCATGAGTCTGCGTGACTTGAATAAAACTGGCGTTATGATTTTTGAAATTACATCACTAAAATCGATAAATCGTCGAGATCTTGTCGAAATTTTTCGATCGGATTGTCTGCCAAGTCATTTCGCGGACATTTACGATTAGTTCTTAAGCATCGTCCTGATGGAGTATTTAATTTCGCTGGTTATAACTATACTTCGTTTCTCTTCCGGCCTCATCTTGGCCTTCTTCGCCTCGTTAGAAATTGTCGTAGAGCAGAGAACTGTGGAAGATTTTGCACGACCGTTAACCCAGATTCCGGTGGTTAGATTTCTTTCTGAAGACGGGATTGGTTGAAAATTGAAAAGGGGACGTCTAAAAGGGAGACAGCCAGAGGTAGAGAATCGGACAAAGGGTGGTTTGAAATGAGGAACGATTCGCTCGCGAATTCGGTCTCTATAAAAATTTCCAAAGATTCTAACGAGTGAGGGATTTGGGGATGAGGATTCGCAATGATCCACTATCCAGTATTTATCCCCCATCGACCATAAGTGTAGCTGTGGATGACTTTGCACTTAAGCAGCCTTGAACCAACATATTTTTGCTTATTGGAAAATTATTCTAATTAAAGTTGAAGGTGAGAAGGTGAATTATAACATAAAATCCCCAACATCTATTCTCCTTACATTTATATTCTTCATAACGCTTAATAACTTGAATATTTTATATTTTTATTACCTCATTTAAATATAAATGAGAATAAAAATTTAAGATTCGTTAAAATTTCGTTCATACATTCTTGCAAACCAAAGCGAAGTTCTTCAAATTTCCGAAAAATATAAAGAAAGATATATCGTTTGCGAAAGTTGCAAAAAACACGTATTTTTTTAAAAGTTTGTTTTTAATATTCAACAAAAAAAATTTTAATTCAAGAAAAGCAACCTTAAATTTAATATAAGAAAAGCAAGCTGGAAACTCGTCGTTTCCACTGCTCGATGAAAATAAAAATGACTCATGTATTCCAGCAAAGACAAAGAGAGGCATGTACTCAAATTTACATTTCCCAAATTTGGGTACACGCCCTGCCAAATTTTTGAGAAGATCCACTGCTGTCAACGACATTGCGCCGTACTGGGGAAAAATTTATGTTTCTCTTTACGGTATTTTTCCAGCAGCGATATTTCACAATGCAAATTAGCTTTAGGGTGGCAGAGAATTTTCTGATCCTGCGCCCGAGAGAAGTCAATGTCTGCTGGAAATGTATACGAGGAACGTCCTAGTCGTTCGCGTTTCCTCGTGATTCGTACACGAACAGCAACTGCGTGAGGGGTCGCATTATTCCGCCGAGTACGAATACATTCCGGGCACATTTTGTCTTTGGAGAGGAACATTTTGTTCACTCCATGAGTATTACGCACCGAGAGACCAAGGGAGAGAGGAAAAGAAGAGAGAAATCCACGAGTGACATTCGCTCACGAATCGGGTCATTATGCAAAAATTGAAAAAAAAAAAAAAAACGTAAAAGTAACCAAACGTTCTCTGACATTCTTTCGAATACGTAATACTTTTCGTAAAAAAAGTATTTGCGGAACAGTTTTTTTTTATGATCACGCTGAAATAAAAAAAATTACGCCCATCGGGGGCTGAAATTAGTAAAATCAGTAGAAAAGAAAGGAATAGAAAAACCTGACGGGGTGATATAAAAGAATTAATTTTTTACATAGTTGTAAGTCAGCCAATTTCGCTTTCAATCTTCCAAATATATATATGGATTTGGAAGATTGAAAGTAATTATATATGTTATCATCATTAGCAATTATAATGTTATTATAATTAATTAAAAAAATATTTATAAATGTTACGTAAGAGTTATTAAAGTGATGGTATTATTATTTTCGTATCGCTGAAAAAAAATTATCAGAAATGATTTTATAACTTTCGTACCTCGAATCTGTCATAGAAAATATGGGAAGTAAAAAAAATAGTTTTTTTGCGTTCCAACGATGCAAAATTAAAAATGTAATTTGGAAGGATATTAGAAATAGAATAATTAGACGAATCTTTGACATATCTATGTTTAATAGTTGTTATAGATTATTGAATATTGTTGCCATATTAAAAGCATTTTTTTGAAATTTAGACTGAGAAACCGCTCACAAATGTTACATTTTCAAGAAAAAAAAAATTTTTAATTATTGGACGTTTTTCGTAGCTCAGTTTAGCGAGAATAAATTTTTTTAATGGATTAACGAAACACATGTTAAGAACAACGATGAAAAACACTTTTTTTATAATGTAGGGTAGACCGAGGCGAATCGGATCACAGGGCGAATCGGATCAAAATAAGAAATCGGTTGATAATTCAAATTTTGCATTGATATATAACGCACTT
>JAPYZJ010001673.1:0-25746 GCA_030522765.1 Ophioninae sp. B BG-2022a
AAACGGCTTGCGGCACAACGTAGCACATTCCTAGCACAACCTAGCACAACCTTTATTTTTTTGATTTTCCAAAATGGCGGTGCTAACTTCACACACATCAGAACCCGACGGGCAGACACGTGGAAAGAATATCGGAAACGGCATACCCAGTAGTTGCTGAGGCATAGGGAAGCATAACCAAATACCTAGACACGAAGAAGCTAAGAAAAATTGAAGGTACGCCAGTGTTATCGAAATAAATGTTTATGCAGTAGCGCTCCCGCAGTCATGAAAATCGTCTACCGCAGTTGAGAGTAAATAATGCCTTCGCGTATATACGAGAAGCGTCGTAAAATCGCGAACAAACGCTACCCTACATCGAGGATGCTGCCCAACCAGACTTTGAGCTTCGAGCCACCGAGAGAAGCTTATAAAAAAAAAATCTATCCGACGATTCGGCTCTACGATTCACGAATTTACGTGCATCGGGAAATACGAATTTTTCATACCATTCAAACGACACTTATTTGCATCGAAATAGCTATGGATTCGATAAAGTGTAATACATTCTGCATGATTGGAGGGAACTTTATTCGTATACATGAATTTTTATATACAGAAAATCATGTCTGTCAATTGTTTCTTCATAAAGATTGTAATCTTTTTTACTATTGAGTTTCGTGTAGGCAAGAAAAGAGAGAAATTAAAAATATACGTCCACGTCCTTTACAGACATCACATATTAATTTTTTGGGGCTCGTTCAGTATACTACTCATATATATCCACGTCCCCTTGGGACGTGTAATTTAATCTTTTTTATTTTCATTTTTTACTATACATTTCTTTTTACCAGCTGACTAAAAACTAACTCATTTAACGAAAAATAACAGCTTTTTATCCAATTGGTAAGTATCTAAACTAACTCCAAAAAAACAGATTTTTTTACTTGACTAATTAAAGAGGAAACATTTTTTAGACTTAGTTAATTAAAACCAAACATAATTATTTTTTTAATTGGCTAAAGAATCTAAGCTTCGATTATTATAGGAATTATATATAGAGGGTAAATGCGGTTGTGCAGATATATACATAACGGAGCGGACGAACGATCAGGACCAGCGATAAATTAAATAATTTTATAGAAACGTGTTGCACCATAACGACTTATCAGGTATCGTATATCGACCTCACGCTACGTTCCAAAGCTTTCTCTCTTTCTTTTACCCCTTGCTCTCTTCTCTCCCCTTTCGAACCCCTTTTTCTCTCCCCATACAGAGGCATGTTTTAAAATGTTTTTCTATATGCAGCTGCCATGTTGATGCAGTGGGAGTATGCGGTGAGCTCGTATTGACGCAGAAGAGGGACATAAAACTGGGCGAACTGCCGTAGCCATGAGCTTTATAGGTGGGTTGGCCACAGCCGATCGTTTTGCTCGAAATCATAAATCATACGAATCACCGTGGTTCCAACCCGTGCGACTTTGTAAGCTCGTGTGGAATACCGAAATGTACCGGTACACTGTGTATCGCTCTAAAGAAAGTGCCCTTTCCCTTTTTGCGGCTTTTTCCACTTTTATGGTTATGCGTACTTGTGACCGATTAGGGAAGTATCCGGAGGTAACTTGTTTCAACAGGAATAGTAATAAGAAAAAAAACGATCGGTGCTAAATGGTACCTGAACGTACCTGAACGTCACGTAAGTAGTCATTTTTTTTCAAATCAGTCTGAAAGTTATGGGAAAATATGCCCGAAAGTTTCCCCAACAGTTAAGGGGTTCTCTTACACTATGTTGCATGTAAATCCCCTACACTATGGCAGCTGAAAAAAGATCAAAGTTCAACTATATTTAAAAAAAATATAATAAAGGGAATAAGTATTCTTTTTAGAGGAATTGTTCAGCCTACATTTAAGTATAGGAATTCCTTTTTCTTATTTCGATTGTAAAAAAAGACCGTCGAGAGAGCCAATCGAAATGATCTTTAAAAAAAAACACTTCACCGAAGCGGACTAAAAAGTTATTAATCTAAAATCCTAAACTGATGTTTCTCTTTAAGTATGCGAAAATAAATAGCTTTAAAATTGAACGAAATAAAATAGCTGCCAAGCGCATCACGTTTCACGGCTGAACATTTGTAGCTATCGTTTCTTTTCCGAAGTGCTGTTCCTGCTGCAAAAATTCAAATCGACTTTCCAGAATCCAAGTAAAACAAACAAAAGTTTACCCAATTTTCTAACCGAAACAAACCCAAACCCAAGGCCATTGGATATTGCCCGCTTCAAAGCGGATTGGAACAAACACCCCCGGAGAATTTTTCTATTTGTATTCGTGAAACGAGTGTACGTGTATGCAAAGATATACCCAGTACATAAATTAATTAATCGAGAGTACGTGAATATGCAGAAGGGCTTGCGGCGAACCGTCCATACCGGAGTCATAACTCTCACGTTATATCGGATGCGATCGATACAATTACAGGGACTTACGAAGCCCCTGAGCGAATTCACATTCTCGCGATCCTCGTACATCTGTATCTATCACTTAGAATTGTAACGTTATTAGTCCAACTCTGGAAAGGATTAAAGGAGAAATCCCGACGAAAGTAATGAATATATGTTCTGTGTATGCAAATGAAATCTGCCAAAGAAAAAAGCTGCACGAATATGGAAACTTCATTTTGCAAAAAATCAACGTAACGAAGTTGTTTCAGGGGGTGAAATTTTCTTCTGATTTTTACCTCGTTTGTGTTGTGATTATAACTCAAATTATACGATCAGACTAGAAGGGCATAATGAACCATGAGAAAAATAATTTTGTATTTTTCCGTTTAAGCAATTAAATTATTGTTGAAAGAATACATTTCTAGCTAGAAGCTTATCGTAATATCGCCTGGGATCGTTTTCCACTAACTTTCGTATTGTTACTGTTGGAAGACCGTATAGACTTGCTATTGATACCGACTCGGAAAACTACCTCAGCGCCTTGTCGTAGAAATCCAAAAGCACGTACGAACAGCATGAACAAATATACGAAGACGAGAGGAATCTCACGTATCCGACGGGAAGTCGAAAGCTCGGAAGGTCGTAAGTGTAGGAAGCTCTCGATCCTTGTTGAGATTCCTCGTCAATCTTTCGTCCACCTACCCAACGTCGTAGTCGTAGTTCGTCCATTCCCTTTTGTCGCCCGTCTCGAAACGATCTCGTAAAATCGTTACCATGGCGATCGTAGTTATATATGTATACGGAGCGTTTCGTTTTCTCGAGAACCTAAACAGCCGAGAACCAATAGCATACATTATATACGTTGTTCTATTCAACGGTCACTATTTTCGCCCAACTCTTTTTGCACGTGCATGTTAAAAACCGCAGAGATAACGAACCAGCAATCATTCGTTTTTCACCTGAAATGGCTGGGTTGTTAAAAAGTAGATCTTACTTTAAAAAAATGAAAAAAACTGAAATTAGTGAGTTGTCAAAACATAGATCGAATTAGGATAAAAAAATATATAAATCGTTCGTAAAGATATGTCTTAAAACTTTGCCATTCTCGCGAGTCAACATTTTCTCCATAGTTTCAATAAATTCCGAAACCAATCGTGAGGTAAAAGTAAGGCTTTATATAGTTTAAGTTAAAGATAAAGGGAAAGAAAGTGTATGGAATGAGAAGCAGTTTTCTCAGACGCCAGTGTACGTTTTCTCAAGGCGCATCATAAGTCAGGTTTCGTTTGTTTTTTTTATTGATAAAAAGATTGTTAAAAAAATGTAGGTAAAAAATGTATGCAAAAAGTTCATTGTCTAAGAATAAAAAATGAAAGAAATTATCGCGGAAAATTATGTAGTCAGTCATTAATCTCTTGTAGTCCAAGCTTCATAAAACTGAACTAAAAACTTGTTTCAAGTTTAAAAACTTTTTGAACTAAGAAGCTAAGATCTCTTAATTGCAGGTTTGGGTTTTACAAATAGTAGCTTTGAAACAATAGTTTTAGGAGTCACTTTATTTTAAGTTTTCCAAATAAAAGTAAAATTACTTAATAAACCTGAAAGTTTCAAAAGTTGAAGATTCCTTCCCGTTCTAATTTTAGGTTTTGGAAATACTGCAATCGACGAATTTTGAAACCCATTTCGGTGATGAGGAAAATCGGTGCTAAGGTTACATAAGCCTCTGGTACATGTTTATCTAACATGCCTTCATAAAACAGACCCTCACCAGCCCTCATTTATTCAATCAACCCCTTCCCTCGCTTTACCTGTCTCGCTCTGTCTCCCCTCCCTCCTCTCTCTCTATCTCTCCCCCCTTTATCACTCCCTGTCGGCGGCGTTATGCCGGATCGATTATTTAAAAATTCTCTTGCCACAGCGCTCTCGCTGTCTCGGTCCCGTCTGTCTGCTCATATACCGGACACATCCAATCTCCTGCACTATAGGTTACCAAATCCCATGGATTCTCACATTCGACGGCGTGGGAGGATCGTTGGAGAAAAAGAGAGAGAAAAAGAGAGAAGAGGAGGGGGGGATGAAGAGAGCCAGCGAAGGAGAGCAGGGAAGAGAAAAAAGATAAAGCTGCTGCGATTATCCGGCGAGCAGTGCCACTGACAGCCAATCGTGGGGAGCGGAGATTAATGCAAGCGGCTGAATAACTATCGGAGCTCCCAAAGCCTCCAGCCAAAACTTTTGGCGGTTTGTACATCACCCAGACGACCAATTTTCATTGTGAGTGAGTGAGAGAGAGAGAAGGGCGGAGAGACTGGAGAGACCTTATTTTTACTATCAATTTGTTGTCGATCAAGTTTCGACGAAATTAGATTCTTTCTTTTTGCCTCCGGGGGCTACATGGCTCAGCCCAATCAAAAGTTTTGTATATTTTGGTCCCTTGAAAATAAAAGCCATGGATGCTTTTTTTAGCATAAAATACATAGGTGAAACGATGAGATTGAACTTTGCAACATCGGAATGCAACAATATTCTTTCATAACTTTTGGATATTTGATATATGAAAAATGAATTGAAAAAACAATTGTATAATTTGATTATTGGTGACTCGAAACAAATGATTGAGAGCAGTATCAGTTTTAAAAGATTTTTTTTTGAATGTATTAAGGCGGTAAAAAAACCGCAGGTCTTAAAATACCCAGGTTTACGAATAGAAGGTACTGATAAAACGTTTACAAATGAAGTGTTAATTTACAGCATCACTAATTTGTCACTCATTATTATTCATTAATTAATACAATTTTTTATCAATTTACTATTTATTTTATTATTATTCATGCCAATCAATATAATTAATCTCGATGACTTCTGTGATAATCCAATAAACGTCGTCCAACACTACTAGGGTTTTCCGCGTAGGAATCTTAGTTCAGCTACCAAAAAAGGCTTTAGTCACCGATCCTAATTTCCTTATCCAACGCTGATCAGGATTTTTTATCGAGCCCTGATCAGTATTGAAACATAATCCCTAACTTCGGCTGGATCAGGTAAATACATTCAAGCTGCACATCCTGCCTGCTTATTGCCGAAAACCAGTCGGTTCACGTAAATTTATGCAAGCCGTAAATCCATTGCCTGGTGTTGTCGAAAACCCTTCGGTTCAGAGAAATTTAAAAAAGCAGTAAATCCGGTTGCCTGATTATCCTCAGTAACTAGCCAGATCTAAAAATTTTAAGTACTCCTTAAGAAAGGCTTTCATACTACGTCTGATCAAGCCCCACCCAAAAATCAGGCCAGTCTGATAATATTTGTATTCCGGTTGTGATTACTGTTAGGTGGAACGCGAAAATGGATTTGTCACTCGATTTCGTAAAACGTACATTATGCCAAAGAGCCATCATACGAGATAGAGAAAGGCCTTTAAAAACCCCATTTGATGCGAAATATAACGAAAACATTTTAGTACGACACGCTCGACGGTTTAATGGATGTTAGTCCATTGAGTATAAAGAGCTTCGATGGCACGAGTTCGCGTATACAAATAATGAAAACAATTCGATCGAAGCTCGCACGAAAGCCCGTACAAGAGGGGGGGAGGTCAGGACCATATTTAGTTCGATAAAGTTTACGGGTGTGAGGACAGTCACATGGAACGGTAGTTAAACGCTGATTCGTCGATTGCGGAAGTGTTTTAGCTCTCGATTTTGTCCGACGATAAAAGGATGTATGTACTATATACGTGGTACTCTCGGCCGCAAAATGTATATAGGCGGAAAGCATATTTCGGGAAATCACAGCGGTGCGTGCATTAGGTCCGGTCGATGAAACGGAATCGCGTACATTATGCCAGGCCACGTTGATTGCGTATCTCGGCGGCGTGAACCGACTGAATACTACTGCAGCACTTGGCAAGGGAAAGAGGCACGAATTTCGTCAACCCTAACTTGATGCCTATATTCGACATTTTAATTCGTTAATTTCCTGTATATTACGAAATATTTTGTCCCAGATGTAAATCCTTGATTTATAAACAAGACTTTACGAAAATATTGAGCCGTTTTCATAAAGATAAAAAAAGAAAAGGATATGAAAAGTTAAAAAATAATAACTTACGTTGCTTGCCTACTTTGCAAACTAACAAAATCTAACAAAAATTTTCAAACATTTCTGAAGCAATAACAAAAGCAAAGTAAATAATGATTGAACCAATATCCTCCCTCTAGGTTGTTAGAAAAAGCTTGCGAAAGGATGGTACGTCA
The DNA here is from genome assembly GCA_030522765.1 of Ophioninae sp. B BG-2022a. Classification (NCBI taxonomy): domain Eukaryota; kingdom Metazoa; phylum Arthropoda; class Insecta; order Hymenoptera; family Ichneumonidae; species Ophioninae sp. B BG-2022a. Next base: position 6,666 of record JAPYZJ010001673.1, read on the forward strand.
CTAACCATTAATAGAGTTTCTAATTAAATAAAATCAAAGCGATACACACAGGGAATGAGAGATATAGACGGATCTGCGCAGAGCTTCGGGCTTTGCGGAGTAATAAATATAAACTTTTGGGAAATCCTTTTGCCGGATTTTCTCACGGGGATTTATATACTCTACTATTACGAGCTAGGAGTAGTTGGAAATTTCATTTGATCTATGGAATGTTTATTCATATTTCGGCCCCTTACATAGTTTGATACACATAGCCTGCTATACATGGGTGCAGCGAAGACAGAAGTGAAGAGTATACGCGTGATGGTCCCTATGCTAATTGCACAAATCCAGTTTCCATACAGACGGGTGAACCCGCGGGAGCTGCCATTGGTTTGACAATTCCATGCAGCTGCCGCTCGCCCCCCTCCCTCCTCCCGCCTGTAATAGCGCCGCGAGACCGAACAGTCATTTTACCCAATTGAATTAGCACGGAATCTCAAAATAAGATATAGAACGTGAATTCTATTTGGACGTACCAGCACGCAGGACATAGACGTATATACGAGTGAGCGCAGTACCAATCGTCGAACCTACACCTGCACAAATGAACCACGAGCTTGTACTGCAATCCATTTAAAATGCCAGAGAATACCCGAGTGCATTGAATCGTTTGGACATATATCACTGAGATACCGGAAATGCAGGTCGCGATGAAAAGAACTTATTACAAATTTTGTTTTCATGGTGAATACATTGCGCAGTAACTGTTGTGAATTTTCAACCAGAGTGAATGTCCCCACACTGGTCACCCTACAAATTACTGCGTCATGCTCACCCTGCGCAGTTGTCAATTGAAATACTTGAAATCATCGAGTGAACTTCGGTTAAAGGCTGGGAATTTTCAAACGTTACTTTTTGAGGTAAAATGAAGCTCTTAGCTGTGTTAGCCTAGCACTCGAATTCCATCAAGGTTTGTGCCGCATCTTAGACGTATATATTTTCCACGTGACTCTATATGTGTTGTTTTCAGAGGTAAAATAACCTCAAACATCAATGGACTTGCGGTTTGTGTAACTCGAAACACTTGTGTCTTGACGTTTGATAATTTTCGTGTCATTTCGCAGAAGAGTATAAAACTACGAGTAAGAATTTTTAGACGGTTTCCATTCGCCATTTTTTATATAAACTTCTGAGCATGTCATGATGCAGTTCAGCAACGCGAAAAGGAGAAGATTCCCAAAAGGAAATTATGATTCCCTCTAGGAATCTTTTCTAATCCCCCTTTGGGGATTAGAATCATAAATGGATGCTCTATCCATTTAAGATTCTAATCTAGTATCTCAAAGTCGAGTGTTATAAGATCATACATATCTCTCTAAAAGCAGGATATCAACGCTTCCGCCAACAAAGCTGTCACAAGGCATATTACGGTGAAATCAAATCAGCAGATATCGGATATGGCCAGACGCCCACGAGCACCGACAGTCCCTATATTACTGTAACTGTGATTGATCTAAGGATTAAGATTATCTCTCTAATTTAGAAACACTGAGGTGTGATGGGAATTGCCTGCTGGGTAGTGAATAACATTGGACCAGGTATGGGTGTACCAGTCCTATACGTGTAATACACGTACATACTCGTTCTGTATTCCGTTTATACAAACATCTGGGCACATAACCTCAACAATAAGCATTAATATAACAGTAGCAGATAATAAGTCAAAGGAACTTCTATATGCAATGATTTCAATATTTGATAGTAGTTTTCGATCTATGCATTAATAGACACCAAAACGTCAAAGATATCATTTTTGAATTTTAAATCGAGGCCACGCAAAAACATGTCGATAAATCAAAATTCTATTGACATTTCATAAGCACTATGGAATTCTTTCGTATCGTTTAGGTTAGGATATTTGTCGATTTAATCAACCTTACAATGGACCGTTTCATACAGTCATATAAGCGCAACATGGAAGACCAATCGATATTGTTTTAATCATTTATACTGCCTTGCATAAACTAAATATCAAATTATTGAAACCCCAAAGCGAGTCGTGATCGCAGTACCAATTCGAATGCAAATATTGAAAAAACCGATCAATATACATCAGCAAACCTGCAGCGGGTATAATTTCCCTGCTACCTTTACCTAAGTAATATGTATTCCTATCCAAATATTCTAGAAACCCCTAAAAGTAGACAGCAACATAAATTCCATGTAAAAATTATTTTATGGATTTTTGTATGGAGTGACCAACACATATTTTGGACTCGGTTCCTGATTACCAGCCTGTATAGCTAGTTGACGTTGCAGTATCGAGGTTTCCGCAACTGCTCTGGTTCGTTGCAGGAAATGGGACACCACCACAAATTCTATATCTTTGGAATGTGCCACATCTGCGATGAGTCCAATTTAAAGCGAAATACTCGATGTACCGAACGGACTATATCCATATACAGATTTGCATTAGTTCAAAGCGATACACATCAAGCTCTGCGCAATCCATGCCATTTCTAGATTTGGTCTTCTATCCTCTGTTGCTCCCTCCTCCTCTGCTCCTCACTCTCTCTCATCGACAAAGTTTTATTTTTTTGTAGCCATACTGAACCCGAATACAACTCCGTAATAACTACTGTGCTTAAATCATGTACACAATTTATCTTCGACTTCTATCGCTATGAGAATTTTTCACCATTTTTGTAAAAATTCTCATGGCTACGATCGGACTCTAGACGAAAATATTTTATGTTACGCATTGTTTATGAGGTCCTTCACTACGATTGATCAGCCTATTTAGAATATTTAATAGAAATAAATTTGATCAGGGATGGACTTTCGTGCCAGGCAAGATCTGATAGTAATCCTACACTTTTGCACAGAGAACTTGTCATTCGTTCGGAGTTTCTGCTGCGGTGAGGTCAATCAATCAATAAATCAATAAATCAATAGATGAATAAATAAATGAATCAATCAATTAATAGATGAATAAATGAATGAACGAATGAATAAATAAATTAATAAATCAATCAATCAATCAATCAATCAATCAATTAATTAATTAACCAACAAATTAATCAATCACTTCCCCCGACCCTCTCCTTTCTTTGCCACTCCTCCTTCCTCCCTCTGTGTTTTGATGCAAACAGAAATCTGTTCGGAATATTCTTGTAACAAGGATAATTGGCTTCGAGTACCAAAGAGGTGGGAGTTGATCCTTTTACATATGTGTGCACAGTACATACATGGCAATTAGTTCAGGTGAACCAATTAGACCTTATTATGCATTGAACATGGTAGAACGATACACCTCTATGTCGAACCAAACGCAATAATGGAATTGGGGTTTTTAATAGGCAAAAAAAAGCGTTATTATCGTTAAGGCCAAACGAATAAAGAGTCAACACTTTATTGCTCCATATCAACGGCGGAGGATGCAGCTTAAATCGAACATAATGAAATTAATTAATGAGGCGTCATAACCATCTGCGGCATCTTTTTGCAACACTCTTGTCCACAGCGTCACTTCTGACTGCTATAATATCGTTGCGTCATTCTCCATCGATCCACAATTGTATAATACGACCTTCGATATATGTGCGCATAACACATATACATGGAAATCTAATACAACATGTACATCGATTGCCTCGAGCGAAAGGGAAATATAATCTATGCAGACAATCGATATAGCCCATTGGAATTAATTTATTGGGTCGCCCTATATACAAGGTGACCCAAAAATAATATTGCAAGATATGGCAAGCCAGCTCATCATTATTTGCAATAACCAAATATGACAGTAAAAGTAACAGAGGCATTATTCAGCCAAATTTGAAGACCTTGATTATTCTTGATCGAATAGCTCTCGGTAGCAAAGTGTGACCTACCACTGAAGGTTCATGTGAGAATACCCGATTAGAGTGCTCTTATAAATTAAAAAAATTGTATATGGACCTGACCAAAACACTAAATCAATTTGCACACGGAGTGCTATGTAATATATTGGCTAAAGTTAGAGATCGTTACCTGCACGTTTCGAAAAAGTGGAAATATCCCGAAAATATTGATACTTTTATTGAGACCACATTTGGTTATTCCGGATCATCAGAGCTGGCCTGTCAGAACTTACAATATGATTGTTGGTGTTTTTGGACACCCTGTACAGAGTGCACGTAAACAGACATCCGAATCGTGTGAATATGGATATATGGGATTACCGCCAAGTATTCTCGGCTGAGTAGTTCCCAAATCCGTGCAAAGGTTTGATTTCGATATCATTGACTGAGGTGATAATCCACTGAAATTCGCCGTGAACTGATCAGCATCGTCGAGTGTTTTCTGCCGCAAAACGCCATGACGCCATACGATTCCTACCCCGTTTAGTAACGTGCGGTTTTTCCACACCGAAATACCGCCATGAAACCCTGGATGATACAAGAGAGTTACCACATGTGCGAACGGTCAGCGAATTCCATCGTTTATTTCCAATAGACTGACCTCATCGCAAACGTGAACCGCAAGCAGGAATGTTGCCCACGAATTTTACGTTCGGTTCGAGGGACATAGACCAACGTACATCGGTGCCCTAGGATACCAACTTTTTTTGGTTCCTTATTGGTACCGTGTACGCATGGTCCAGAATGTTATTTTCTAGTCGACTGCATCGTCGAAAAGTACCAGCGATTCAGGGAGATTCATTGAAAGTATTATTTTTTATGACAGTTCGGTTAGCCAATAGAGACACACTCAAAAATTGTTTCCACTCATATGTGAACTTCGTTCCGTAAATAAATATCGAATGAAATCGATTGAATAAACTTGGTAAAATTATCTTTCACTTGTCAGTACATGAAATAGAAACGTGTTTTTTTTATTTTTTTGCATGTCGAAAACAAGATATACTTTGAAATATATTAGAAAAAAATCGAAGATAATTATAATATTTTCAGAAAATAGAAAAATAAATAAACAGAAGTTGAAAAGTAAATAAATAATAATAATGAATATATTATAATAGATCTGGAATAAAATAAAAAAAAGAGACATACAAATATATTTATACCAGGTTTCTCGTAAAAATCGTGGGGGAAACGTTTCTTATTTACAGTTTTTGAGCGTGGAGTAAATACAAGACAACTGTAATCGCCATCCCAGTCACGTACAGTTATACCCTCTTTTTATATATTTGGGTAAGGTGGTCCTTGATTTTTTACGAACCCCTTGGAATGCCGAATCGATCGCAGATCTATGTTATCTAGTTGGAAAAGCGAAATAATTGAGAAGGGCGAGTTGGGTTAGGGAAAAAAGGAGGGAAGGATCGAAACATGGGAAGCCTGTCAAACGGAATTGGAAAATTAAATATTCATGGCGAACTTCAACCCTGAGGGAACGGAAGGGGAAGAATTCGAAGACTGGGGTCTACGCAGAGAAAGAAGAGAGTGTAACTGAGAATGTAACCGAGCCTGTACAGTATCGAAACTAACGGAGTGCGAGGGAAGAATGTCGCGTAATTAGCGAAGAAGCAGAGACTCATCGATGCGAGAGCATTTCGTGTTACCCTGCGCCCTTTAGGGGTGAATAGTAATTGGGTTGATGACGATTGCCAAGATCCAAAGTGGAGCTGCAGTAACTGAAACTGTGAATGTCTGTGATCCGTTTTATTTATAGAGTCGATGTTGCGTTACAAATTAATGTGTTTGAACACGCTCTTAAAACATTTTCGGACTTGTACACCGCTAAATAATTGTTTCTTTGTATACATGCACACGCATTCTGCTAAGGAACGTCGAATGATATCGATTGTATAAACCCCTTAAAAATAATTTTTAAAAAATATTTACCACTTTCTAGCACATTAGATAAAAACTTGGTTTTTAGAAATTTTTTTTTACACATAGAAAATAAAAATACATTTGTAAATATAATAGGAAAAAAGATGAAAAATAAGAACGGTTAAATTCTTGAAAATGGAAAAACAAACAAACAGAAGTATAAAAAGCAATACTTAAAAAAAATTGATAATAAATTAATAATGATAGAAATAAAGAAAGAGAAAAAATATAAAGAATAACATTTTCTACTTTTTATCACACTAAATAAAAGCTTGTTTTTGAAAAATATTATCTTCTCGTATAGACAATGATAATGTATTCAAGAATATATTAGAAAAAATAAAGAAAAATACGGATAAAGTTTTGAGAAAATAGAAAAATTAATACATAAAAGTAAGAAAAAAAAATAGGAGCAAAAATAAAAGGAAAATGAACAATAATAGCACTAAGAACTGATCCGTTGTTCAAATGGTTAGATGCTTGCCAGCGGATCGGGAGGTCCCGGGTTCAAACCCCGGGGTAGCGACCGAGTTTTTCCTTCGAAATTTTTCGATAAAACTCGTTCCGCGACCGGGAGGTGAACTTGGGACCGACTCTACGGACATAGGATTTCCGCAGACTCCTTATGCCTGTGCTAGAAATTAAATGGTAAATCCGGTACAGAGGGGGAAAGTCGACTGCGGCTGCAAGGTGGGGGTAGAAACACGGAAAAAGTGAGAAATAAAAGAAGGAATAGACGAAGAAAAACAGAACAGGAGGACAAATATTGCAAAAAAGGAAGGAACAGAGAAAAACAGAAGGAACAGAAGAAAATAGGAAAAAATAAGTAGGCCAGTGCCGTCAAATCCCGAAAAGGGTATACGGAAGAACGATGATAAAAAAAACAAACAGAAATAAGAAATCAATAAGAGAACCAAAATAAAAAAAAATAAAAGATATTTATATCAGTTTTTCGTGTTTTCTCGTTCAGACGGAGAACTTTTCAACCAGTTTTCGTACAATTGAAAGCATTTGTAGATAAAAGAGTCCGAGTGACTTTTACTTCCGCTAGAATTGCGGTATATCGTTGTCGTAAATGCGATATTTATAGAAACAACAAAGCTCATTCTTGCTTAACGACATGAGACTTACTCGCTCTTTTTGCCCTGCGTGTATAGAGATTCGAGTGTCTAAACCACCCCTATTTGTGGGGTACGTGTCGCAGTCGTTACAGCGGCAAAGCAACCGGTATGATAGCGACTTCCAGACTCTTCAGCAGAATACCTATTTCGAAGGTTAGATTCGCGGGATACGAAACACGATTCGGTGGAGTGACCTTACCAATACACGGTGTTCGCGTGGCTGGTTCGCCATTAAGGCCAACACTGAGATATCTCGCTTTTCTTTCCCTCTTTCTTCATTACCTGTATGTCTATACAAGTGGCTTGGGGAAATACAGAAAACGAGTCAGCATTACGTAAAATTGCACGAAGCGTTTTCATTACCAGAAAGCGATATAGACGAGAATAGTACAAGGCTAGAGGTGAAGCATCGTATTCGAAGCTTCAACAGAGCAAGCAACCAAACTTGAATGCCACCGGGAATAAGAGGTGGCTCATAACCCAAACTACCGATATAAACCAAGTGAACGTTCATGATTATAGGTTCCTCGGTTATAGCTTTACGGATGAAGAAAATATAAGTGCCGAGTGGTAATAATACTTGCATTTACCAGCATCCGAACTCAGGATACCGGTATTAAGATAACGGTTATAAAACAGACTGCGTATAATGTTCTCATTATTGATGGAGTTGTGTCATCTCTCTTCTAGGTACTTTATGCACATATGGAACTAGTGTTTCGTTGTTACTCCGTACTTTAATAAACTGTCATCTGCCTCATACACCTAATTATAAAAGTCGTTTTGTGCTCAACGTAACCCTGCTCCGTCAAACGACCACGATTTTTTTTAAAATTAGTGCCTGCACGGATAAAATCGAGAATCAAATGTGTCACGTTGAAATTGAAATTTCAACGTGCATTATTGAAATTATTATTTATTGAAATTAAATTATTAAAAATTAAATTATTATTCTTATTGAAAAGCGACGAAAATGCTTTTTTGTCTTTCAGAATTTTCTTCAGGACTAAACTATGATGCTCATGCGAACTGTGTTTAGGATCTTTATTTTACAATCTAATATATTTAAATTTGCAAAATACCATTTTCTATACTAAATAAACTATGGTAAATGATTCGATGCGTTGGCGTAGTCGCTAGCACGCTACCCAGAGGATCAGAATGTCATCAGTTCGAAACCCAACCGCAACACTTTCGTCAGGAATTTTGCTTAGACTAATTCCGTGCCGAGGAGGTGATCTTGGGGCGGCCTGTATCGGCATAGGTTTTCCGCAGTCTGCCTATGCCCATGGCAGAAATGCTATGGTAAATACCGTACAAAGGGAAAACTCGTCTGCGGGAAGGGGGAGGTGGTGGTGGTGGTGGAAAGAGTATAGAGGTGGAGAAAAGAAAATTGTGAAATAAAAGGAGATAGAAAGAGGAAGAGGGAAAAACAGAAATGAGGAAGCCGGGTGAAACATAAAAACCCGCAAGGGTATATGTTGGACCTGGGGAATAATACCCTGTGATCCAATTTGACCCAGACTGGTCCATTTGAACCACGCGCGTAATGCGAATCGGTAAACATTTGTTTTTTGGTTGGTATAACATTTTTTTATAGTTGTATAAAGTTTGAGCGGACGACGTCCGTTAGTGGGAGTTTGGCAGTTATTTGTTTATGCCGAGTAAAGTTTGTCTGGCGATTTTTACTGCGGAAAAAATTGAACAACGAGCTTGCTTAAAATTTTGTGTACAATAGGATTACGCCTACGAAATTATCGAAAATGTTGCAAAAGTCTTTTAGGGAGTCTACTATATCGAGAACGCAAGTATTTCAGTAGCATGAAGCATTCAATGAGACTAACTTGTGAATTTTTCATTTTCATATGAAAGAATATTTTTGATGTTGCAATAGTGAGAAAAATAGATACTCGTCGGAGAAGTGCATTATCGGGATGCTCAATTTTTTTATTTGTAAAAAGGGCATAAAAAATGAACTGGTGCATAACATTGGTCGGCTTAAAAAAGAGAACCAATATCTTCCCAATTTGCCAAAAGGATAACCAGTATATCCCTTCCCAAAAAGGGGAACCAATTTCCCAAAAGGGAAAAACCAACCTTTTGAAATCATGATTGGAAATTGTGAGTTGACAAATGAAAAAAAAACTACTGCTGTTGACAATCGAGATCGTTTCTATTATACGGTGCCTCAGACAACACGCAAAGCTATAACAAAAACTTTTTGTTTTGTGTCAAGATGCTTTTTACCAACGGAAGTGGTGGAAAGTGCTTAGTTTAAAAAGAATGCCTGTTTTAAAACTTCGCATTATTAGCGAGGTATATAATATGTTGAAAACTATACCCCAAGGCAATGGAGTAGTGAATAAAAGTTTCGAAGAGCACTGTGCACAAGTCTCACTGAGTTTATCGAGGTTAAGTGGAATATCGGAGGTTTGGGTTTGCTTCAGTTAAAGTGCAGAGTTTAGTTACACACACACACACACACTCAGGCACACATACCTGCAAGAAGAAACAGAAGGTGAGCATAAACCAGAATATCAGAAAATTTAATAAAGTTCACGCCAAACTACGTTTAATGATCGATGTACTGTGATGAAAATTGCGAATAAAGTGTGGATCTTTTATACATATAGGATGTCCTAAGAACGAATGATATTAAGTTTTGACAGGCCAGCTCATGACGACCCAAAATAACGAAAATCTTTGACCTGAAGCAAAATTTTACAAGTTTGCATTTTACATCGTTGGAACGTAACGATATTTTTCTTTTACTTTCTTATTTTTATTATTATCGAAAATCTTATATAAAAGGATTGTCGAAATTAGCTAAATAAAAATTCAAGTAATTTTTTTGAAGGTATTTGTCAAATCAGCCAAAGGAAATTCAGATATGGAAAAATATATATATTATCGTTGCATCCCGGCAAATTTCCGCGTCAGAACAAATATCTATATTTGCAGCTGTGGCACATCGACTGGTCAAAGATTTTCACGAATTACAAAAAAGTGAATATCTCAAAAAGTATGACACTTTTATTGAGGTCAAATTTGGTTGTTCTGGATCATCACGAACTGACCTGTTAAACCCTGCAATATTATCGTTGGTTTTGAGACACCCTGTACATACATATATAAATCTTCAAAGTATATGTGCCGGAGTCGAGAGTAAATTCCGGTCCTCTGTGCCAGAAGTCTGAGAAGCCCTGAAAAATCTCAGAATACCTACCTATTCGCACGAGCCCTCCTGGCATAGGAAATTTGATAGGTAAATTCACCGGATAGGATCTTAGAAATTCAATTCCGGTTGCGTCAACTTGCCGAACAGATTTTTCATTCGTACTCTTCTTGCAAGTGTGCATGACAGGGTGTGTGTAAATTTAGTTTGAGGTACGCGACAAACCACCCGAATCGCTTTCGGTATCGACTTGTGCATTTACCAATCACATGGGGACCAACCCGATCTGGGTACGGTGTGTATAATGCAGTTCCTCACAATTTCACTCGACAAGTTTCAACGGCAGCCCTGGAACAATCGGTCTGGAAACTTTGCTATTATATTATTGTGCTCACAGCTATCCGTCCCGTTTTGACGTCAACGGGCTGTACTGATATTTGTACGTGCATGCCAACATACACGCGGTAATCGCTTTTCAAGCACGCAACGAGAACTCGATTTCCTTCGAAATATTCCGGTCCTCACCGATCAGAGAAATTTGAACCGTTCTTCGATCCGTGCTTAAATTTTACCCCTCCCACCCCCTCCCGAACTTATCTTTATTTATATGCAAATATTCACGCATATATTATCGAAATATACAAAAAATTTACACGAGACCAGACAACAAGTATCTAGTAATATCTTCATTTTCTAACCTATAATACTAGTAGTCGAAAAATCTTCTGACGTATGAGATTAACAGTCGAAATATTTTCGAATTTATAAAATATGTTAACTAGGACTAACCAGCAGTTGAAACACTTTTTAACCTGTAAACCTACCAGTAGAAACATGTTCTAACCTATACAAAAGACTTAGGATAAATAGATTTAATTAACAGTAGAAACATTTTTTAACCAATGAGACTCAGAATCAAAAATTGGCTGGAAGAATATCCTAGTTTGAAGAAATTATCAAGTGATGGCAACCAGGATTTATTTAAACATGCATACATTGGCTCATTTAAAAGGACGTCTTAATTTTTTCTTCTGGGACTACAATTTTGTTTTAAAGGGCCAGTCCACTTTAAAAATAATTGAAAAAATCGATTTTTTATCTTTTTCGACAACAAATACATTTAGAAATATTGTGTCAAACTGAAACGAAACTATGACGTTCGAAACACTGACTGCAAATGATGAGTGAATTTTATAGGGATCTAATAACAGAAAGCAAAACAAAAAAGAGGAAAAACTTTGTAAGATATAACGAAGGAAAATGAAAAAAGTTGCCAGTTGGAACTCGGCCGAGCACCACCCTAGTAATCCCGCTTTCATTCGTTTCCCTCCCTTACCAAGGATCTTCACGACCTTGGCGGAAGGAAGTTTGCTTCCTTCCTTCTTCCGCCACTGGTTAGCCCTTTCTTTTATCCTCGAAACGGTCGGCTTTTAACTCGGAAAGGCAAACGGATTAGGGAACCGATGCCACGAGGAAACGTGGATGAACTTTGTACTTCCTGCGTTTCGACAAGTGCCGATTCGCCTATCGTGGAACGCTCGCGAGCTTCGCTTTACGACTTCAGGATTATGCAATATATATATATATATATATATATATATATATATAACTTGAGGGTCTGTACTGCCAGTAAAAATAAAACACTTCAATACCTTTTCCACTAGAATGAATTACCTACAAAGAAAATGGGATCTCTCTCCCTCTCTCTCTCTCTCTCTTGAGGTTCGGCATTATCTCATGTTCCATAGGGCGAACGTAATTTTCAGCGGTCCCAGTAGTTAAACGTTACATCACGGCACTTAAATTTATTCACCTAAGTATTCATTCCCAGTTGAAACCAGGAAGAGCTTTTAGTCCCTTCGTGCTGCTCGTCGAGAATTTAGATTTCCGTTTGAACGAGTCAGATCGAAGCTGGGATTTGAGGATGAATCGTGAAAGAGGTATCAACGTAGTGTAGAGTGAGCAATCCATTTCGTGCGTTTGATATCGGGAGAGAATTAATTCATATCTTTACGAAGCTACGTACGACAAAGATTTCGTCAGTTCGACATAAAATTGACTCATTCGAGACAATGATAAGTTTCAATACTATCAATTCAATTTGAACGTCGGTTCAAGATAGATATTGAGCTTCTGACAAAAGCTAGGTTTTAACGTTTTCGTTGCATAAAAGTGAAGAAAGATATTAGTCGAAGTGCACTATTAATAATGGGGAGTAAGGCTGCATTGCACTGAATTTTTGCACATTTTCATTTCAATGTTTCAAGGAAAATTTCAAAGATTTTTTGGGGACTAGGAATATATTTCAAGATATCGAATTTTTCAAGTTTCTTAAAAGTTAAATTTCTAAGTTGACTTTCGAAATATTATATTAGATGTAGTGGAAAGAAATCTATTATTCATTGGAGTCACCCAGTCACAAGTCTGTTGAAAAAATGTTGAGTTAGTACGAAATCTCATCTTTCTAACGCCAACTAGTTTAACCCGATCGGATTTATACAACGCGACATACAGATAACTAAAACCATCTATTGAAAAAATCATGGATTTCTTTTTACCACACTAATAATCCGAAAATTATTAGCAGTTGCCCAAATTCCCTTTAAGGGTTTTTTTTAGAATATCAAAAGAAAGATTCGTGTACAATTTCCGCTGAATTAGAGAAAGGGGTAGAAAGGGGTATTCGAATATCCATAATAGGCTTAAAGTTTGCCACGAAATTGTTTCCATTCTTATTTTTATTGAAGTCGAAAAACGTAATTTGCATATCTAAACTGTAGGTAGGTTTGGACAATCGCAGAAAATTTGGGAAGAAAAAACCGAAAAAACCGTTCTTTGCCTTTTTACGATGCAAGCTTCAACATAATTTATTAATGTATTCGTGCATACGTGCATCCGTCACGATGTTGAAGCGTTTTGAGTCTTCAGCATTCGTCACCGTTGCTGAGCTCTGGAAAAGCTTCCACATCAAGTCCAGACTATATGGGGAAGTCGATTAAAAATCAGACTATGTGGAGAAGTCGATTAAAGATCGGTACGTGCGTTGCAATAACGAGAATAGTAAAATTCACTTTTGCACAAGAGTTCGACAAAGTTCATATCTTAATGGGTAGAGGTGAAGATAGAAATAGATAGAAGTAGCAGGGCACGTCCGGGTTTATGGCCCATAACAGTAGCACAGTCAAAGACTCGCTAGAGCGCGTGGATCCAGAAGTCTAAGGAGCTATAAGATTTCAAGAGTTAGAGAAACTGTCATAAGAGAATAAAGGTGTGCTCTATCGAGAGAAAACGCTGGAAACATTAATAAAACAACTCTCCGGGAAAATCAAACGAAACGAGGAATTTTGAGAAACGAAAGAGTGAAAGAAAAAATCATCGGACTTTTGGATAAGATTCCAATGTTGATTCGATCAATTTAAATTTTGGACAGACCTTCATTTTAATATTTTAAAACAACTGCTAAAAGTATTTTTGTCAACGTGGAATAATTTTCGAGATATTCAATTAAAACATTTTACAGAAAAATTTCGGCAAACTTCTTCTTTCCGATCGAGGTGAACCATTACACAGACCGTCATTTTCAATATTCTCAGTTGTCTCAGGACATTGAAGCCTACAAGAATTTTTGTCGATTATTTGGCGTCTTTGCGGGTTCTTTGGGTTTTCTTGGGATTGTTTGGGTTTGTTTCGAATTACTGACGTGGGTTTATGTAGTACAATAAGAGCGCAATATAAAAAAATACCATTAAAAATAATATATTTTAAAAACAACAACTAGTTGCCGAAAATCCTTTTAGGGGAATCTATTTCTTTTAAAATATTGAAACAAAACGATGCGCGACCATTCAGCTCGACCAGAGGTCGACTTTAGCAACGTTCTGATGCTTATTCTCATGTCTGAAGCCCGATAGTGATACGAGTAAAATCCCAAACCCAAGAATTTCTCATGACGTCGGTCTGGCCTGGTATTTGAGAATTCAACGTGACGGCGACGAGATATTTCTATAATATCAAAAGTGTATATATGCACAGAAGGCATCTATACCCGTATGTCTGTAGGCAGTGAGACCGCGATGAATCATCTCACATGCTTTGAATACGTGCTCGTGGGAACGCTGGGGTCCTAAACGTTGGCAAAGTTCTCGGCGTCTCGACGCGTGGATTGAGTTTAAGTCCAAGAGGGAGTTCTCCCAGCCCCGCGGCATTCTCCGCCGTTTCATGGAGACTTCTAGGGTGAGCAAAATCATATATTAACCCTTTCGCCTAACGGGCATGCCATCCATTACGAGAAAGTTGGTCTTAATATTATTGAGCCCATAGCGAGAAATTCGGTAATCGAGAACTTTTGGCAACAAGAACGTGCGAGGGCGCCGTTAATACTGAACGTATCACGAGTCTAGATATAGAGAACACGTAAACATCTATAGGGAAATGTCTCGGTGTATGTTTCAATAAGAGAGATAGAAAAGCTCATGAATAAACGCTGCGCACATAGGAAATGTAAATGAAGGTCAGCAAACGTCCAATCAAACTTGAGAGATAAACAGAAAAGCAAAAAATTGAAGTCCCGAGTCGTGAGAGAACTTTGACTGATTTTGACAGAATGTTGACAATGTTAAAAAATAACAAAACAATTTCTGTATACATTTTTTTAACTATTTTGGGAGCCAGGTATTACTTTGATATTTGTAGGTATTTTTTTACTAAGAATATGGGATTATTATTGGCAAAGAAAATCTAGGATGAGCAAAATAAAGAAACGAAAAACAAAAAATTCTTCTTATCCAACGATGTAATCTTGAAGTTGATGGAAAAATTGACAAAACGTTCTTCATAAAACCCAAAGTCTTGAAGGTCCTTATAATTGTATCCCTATAGGGATTGCTACAACAGGATTGTGTTTAGACATTAAAGAGACCAGTATAAATAGCTTCGACTAAATAATTTGTGGTATTTTAATTATTAAACTCGATTACTCGAAAATAGGTAAAAATAGGATAAAAATGTGAGCTTTCCGGGGTTCCTGTCAAAGAATTTTCGACCTATAAATTGTGGAACCAAGTTAAAAGCGTCTTTCTATATTTCAATGTTCTTTTAGCTCTAGGAAAAAAACGATCCCCATGCGCTCAAACTGGAACGGGAATCAGCGTTATCACGTTAAAGCCCAATTTTGCCGTTTCACCAGTTGGTAGCTTCGCCAGAGCCCAGAGCAAATAAAATCTATGCAGCGATCCTAATGTGCTAAAAGAGAGCACGGAATATTCAGCGAGGTGAATAAACCAGAAGACTCCGAACCCAAGAATATTTCTGTCCCTCTTACACTTTTGTACATAATCCGCTCATGTCTAGGCGTTTCTCTGTTTTCTACACTGAAATCTCTGAAGCGCTGAAAGCTCTTTGCGCATGATGCGCAAGTACTAAGGACGAATCTCATGTAACCGGTTATTGCGACCGTCAACTATTTCTTTTTTTATTGAGCAACATACCTGGAAACCTTCAGTCCAACTTATAGAGACTATCATTTCGTGAAGGGAGTCCCAAAAGTTGAAGGACTCGAGTTGTTTGGGTTTAAAAAAAATGGGGTCTTTCAAGTCAAAATCATGAAACCTGCAGCTGAAGAAATTGTCTGTAGTATTAGAAAGCATGGCCCTATGTAAGTTTGAATAAACTAATTTCAGAGATGAAAATCTACCCTCGAAACATTTCATTCAAAGAATAGCTTCCGGTAAATTTCTGGGCAATCTCTCGAGAACTGGAACAAGTAGAATGAAAGCAACGACAATGGAGATAAACTGAAAAGAGCCAAATGATTATAAAAGATCAAAAGACGTGACAGCTCATTAAAATCGAGTCATTCGGAAAACGTTCTGGGACACTGGGGCGCCCCTTGTGTATTATACCATTTTATTACGATCTCTTCATTCACGGATCAACCACTGCATATACAAAGAGAAATGAAGAATTTCAATACCATTGTTCAAGCTTATTTTATTTGGCCGATTTGTTTTTTTCTGGATTTAAAACAGATATACCGGTTTCATTATGAAAGTAATGCGCATGATTTTATTGTGACGCGATTATCCATTATGGCACACTCAGACCAGTCCTTTTGGGTCCCCACTCGTATATTGAATTTTCAAATGGCCTGCTGATTAGGTAAAACTTTAAAAAATGTCTTTTTACTATTTTCCAACTTAATATCGATTAATATCCTTCGATTGTAATTTAATATCGTAAATCACAACGAACGATTTCCGAACTAAAATTACAAAAATAGATTTTCCTATGAAATTGGGATTGGGAGGTAGTGAACACAATCATGCTGTATAAACTGTCGACTGGTTCTGTATCTACTTCCGTTGTTCAGCGATATCCACGAATGAATAATATTATGTCAAGCGCTGCATTGTGGCATTGTGGTATTGTTGGAACGTTTCGGTAAATGTAGTTCTCAGTTTTGCGCAAGTACATTGAAACCGTTTTGACTCATGGAAGGAAAACAAGCTGCGAAACTGACAACAATTATTTTTAATGACTGGTCGCTGTTTAAGTTGATGGTACAAAGAGAATTAAGCTCGTTATTGCATTTACCCTTTCCCTCTTCTCTTGGCCCTCCTATCCCTTCTTCCATTCTTTCGTTTCTGTACAGATGTGAAAATTTATTGTTCGAGTGTGTGTGTGTGTTTGTACGTGAGACATCAGGGTTTTTCGGTCCGTTGGAAAAACCGAAGGAGGTGAAGTGCAGTAGAAAATCTACTTTGGCAAGTAAAGCTTTCCCTACTTTCCTTTCCCTGAACGTGCCTCTCATACCAGCGTGCATTTTCAAAGGATTGCCATGGCGAGACAACGCACCTTTCGATCAGAGGAGAAGAGCTTTTCCATGGCCTTTCTTAAGCCCCGCTGATCCGTCTCGAGGTATTCTTATCTCAGCCCACGATTGGTGCAATACCTACATGGCAAATATCTCTTTTCGTCTCGACTGGTAATTCTCTATCAATCGATGTAGTTGCATAGGAAATCTATATATACGAAATAGTGTATGATTGACTGGTAGCTCCTTATTATTCCATGCAGCCCAATATAGATTTAGGGTTGGTTTCGGGGGAAGCCTTTAAGGTACATCGCGGACGAATAGGAGGCGAGCGTCTTGGCGCCGAGATGAGAGAACATAAACGAAGCGGAGCCGCCGCCGGATAGACCCAAACTGACGAGCGTGCCAAGCATAATGCGAAGGATATTGCGAGCTTAGCATGTTAAGTGACCCTCGACGCTGATAAACCTCCCTCCCTTTATCACACTCTCGTTCACAGTTATATCACGCTGAATTTGAGCTCGTGGAAATATAGGGTGTCCGAAAAGCCAAGGATATCACGGGTTCATGACAGTTCAGTCCGTCATAACCTAGAATAACGAAGTATGGTACGCGTGTCATTAATTTTCAGAAATTTGCACTTTTTTTTAACTCAGGGAAATCTATGATTTCAGGCAATATTTTATATCATAGTTGCTAATATGGATATTTTTTTTCGATACCTTTAAAAGATTATGCCGTCTATAGTAATCGAATAACTAATGGAGAACTGAGAAATGTCGCGCAAAGAATGTTGCTTTCAATAATATTCAGACTATCAATAATGCGTTTGAAGGTTGCATTGTTAGGACGCAACGAAATATTTTTTTTCACTTCCCAATTTTCAATATTATGGAGAATCATATACGGCAGAATGATCGTAATTAGATAAATAAAACTCCAAATAAATGATCGCATGATTTTCGTAGGTCAGATGAGCCAAAGGAAGTCTGGGAAATAGTAATAAATCATTATCCTCGATCTACAGTGATTCAAACTTCAGCGTAATATAAGATGTCCATATTTGCATGAATGTGATCGATTGGCATAAGTCAGAGATTTCAACGAATTTCAAAAAAGTATGAATATATCTCGAATATTGACACTTTTACCGAGGTAACATTTGATTACTCTGGATTATCAGGAGCTGATCTCTCAACCACTATTGTTATCGCTAGTTTTTGGTACACCCTGTGTACGTATGACGTTCCTCGATGCCGATATTCGGTAGAGTTAAAGATCGCGCTTGCGTACGTTTGTTTGGGTTTGTGTACGTTCTTACGTTCAGCTCTCGTTCCACTCTGACACTCTATTCTCTATGGCCTCACTGCTTTATCTTTATCCCTCTACACGACTGGCTCAGCCGCACTTCGATGTTCGGTGCACTCCCTCGACTCTGAAAACAGCTCGAGTACATGGCTGAGCGATCGAACCAATATAATCGTTATGCAAGACACGACTTCTCTCCTCGTTCTATACAAACGATGGTGATGGAACCGCGATCACTTCCATCTCGTATCACGAGCTCTGCTTCGATCCGAATCAACTCTATCCTGGGTAGACTTTTTCTATCGTCGATAACGATTTTAAGACGATCGAGTAACCTTTGTTCTTATAATCCCTTCGATTTGCTCGAATTACGAAAATGTCCAAAAAATTCTGGCAATCTACGTTTCCGGCAACGACGTGGAGGAAATAATCGACATTGGTTCTGAATATATAAGGCCTGAAGATGACGTACAATGATCCAATTGATTTTTACAGTTGAGAAATCATGGTGGATAAAATATTGAAAGTTTTTAACCAACTTCAAAACAAAGGAGGAGGTTTCTCAATTCGACCGTATATATGCTTTTTTTTAAATGTTTGTTCGGGGATAACTTCGTCGTTTATGAACTGATTTTGATGATTCTTTTTTTGTTGGAAAGAAGACATTTTAAAGGTGGTCCCATGATAAGGAAATAAAGGTTTGATGATGGCAGATCAAAGAAATCGAGGGGAACATTAAAAAATCGTTGGAGCGACTAGTGCGTTTGTAAGTTTTTCATTAAGTATTTTATTAAAGCACTACAATTTAATAAAGGTCTGGAGTAGATCTGATGATGGAGCAGAGAGA
>JAPYZJ010001674.1:0-27707 GCA_030522765.1 Ophioninae sp. B BG-2022a
CCCCCCCCCCCCCCTCTTTCTTTCTCTTTTTCAGTTCTCCTTCACTTTGTACACGAATGTGGCCTTCTCGCTCACGCGACTCTCGACTCCAGTCGAGGGAAGAAAAATGATCCATTAATCTGAAACCCAAAGTCTGGTGGCGCCGGGCGTCGCGGCGGCGACGATCCCCTCGTGAGTACGAGAGAGAAAGAGATAGGGAAAACGCACCCCCGCTTTCACCCTCGATACCACATATAATCCAGAGTTTCCCCTGGCACGCACACCACAATGGGTGCACGAGTGTGTGCACGCGCGAAAACGTCTTCCTGTACCAGTCTTACCGTCGAGACCTCTCGCGCCACGTATATACGGAAGAAGGGGATGACGTGTCACGTGAAGGGGTGGATTCGCGTTCGCTGGATAAACTCAGAGTCCAACGAGAATCGAACTTGCGCGGGTGGATAAAAATTTTTCAAAAAATTTGTGGAAATAATCGATGAGAATGAAAAATAGTGGATGAACAATGTTGATCCTCATCTGGGAGAAAGAACAGCTGGAGTCACGGAGGAAAAAATTCGTTTGTCTGTTTGTTTGACAAGAGCGTGTACGGCGAAACTCAGGAAGTATGTGTAAGAATCAAGTATTTAAAAAAATAAACGAACGTAACATTATATAGATAGAGATGCTTTGTTATTTATAAGTCGTCTAGTCCTACCAAACTCGTGGCATAATTTGGAATGCACACCAGCACGTGAGATTTCACCGAGTATTTCAACGAAATAACGTCGCTTAAATTACGGTTCAAACTTTACTCTTCCGAATGAGCATTTCGGTGGAAGCGTCCCTGTATCAGCTGGAGTTCGAATCAAGCTTCTATCTATTCTCAGGGGAAAAAATAGCCGTACACGCTTTTGTCAGACAGACTGCACTCGAAAATCTAAATTGATTATAAACTGCAAGAAAAACAAAAACATTTGAAATAGATACGAGAATGAAAAACTGTGATTCGTTAAAATTGGAGAACATTGGTGCAAGAACAGAAAACGTCGAGTAATTAGAGATAAATAAACTTATCGAAAGCTTCTTAAAAATGTATTTTTCTTTTATATCGCTACTTCTTTCAATGTTGATCGAAACATTTCTTTGTAACCTTGGAAATGACCTGTACCAAAAAAATTTCGCGCATCGAAAAACAATGAGATAGCGAGAGTGCAAAAAAGTGAAAAAAAAACAGTAAAATACGCTATGCAATAAAGAATTATACTCAAAGAGAGAGTCAGTGGAGAAGAGAAAAAAAAAAGTAACGAGGCATGCAAGAAAGAATCGCGAAAAAGAGTTACTTGACGAATAAAAAGACCCCGAGTGGAGTTAATACGAAAGACGATGAAAAACGTGAGGAGACGAAAAAATTATTTCCCTGGCTATTAGCAACAAGCTATTATACTGGCAACGTTTATGAAGATTTTACAATGAGAAAAGTGGATCTATTTTTATCGTACAACAAAAAAAGTGATATACAGGGTGTCTCGAGTCGATAGGTCTGAAACGAGCCCTAGAATGATTTTGCTTTTTCAAAAATAGACCCTCGAAACCCAAAATTTCAATATAAATCCCAAAAATACATTAAAAAAATTATTAACGTTTCCAAAAAAAACCCTGAATGACGTCATTTTTAATTTCCTCGTTGGTTCATAGTAATTTCACAAAAATTCACAAAATGGAAGCTTGATATCATTCAGGAAAGACATAATTCAGCAACATTTTGAAAATCAAATTTCTTAACCGGATCAAAGGTAACCAAGAAGAATTTTCGGAAGAAACTGGACGAAGGTTGACGCAAGGGCAACGAAAAGGGGTGGAAGAAAACGCCGAAAGAATTCGCAAAGTCCGATAAATATTCTTGGCGAAAATAAATTTTCATATAAATATACATTTCGAGGAAGTAACTCGGTTTTATGTAGAACAAGAAAAAGAAGAAGAATAAGAAGAGGGGAGAAAAGAAGAATAAGATTCGAGGGAGAAAGCGGTGGAGGGGGGGGGGGGGGGGGGGGGGGGGGGGGGGGGGGGTTCCCATGGGAGGAGTTTTCCCAACGGGAAGAAAAGTCGAGGAGGAAGTTAAGGTGAAAGACGCGAAGGGTTTGGTCTCTTCTTCGATGAAGAATCATTCCACGAGCGAGCATTCGTAATATCGAATTGCGAAACGGAAAAAGCAAAGCGGAAACTGTAAGAATGAGAAACGGATGAATACCACGAGCGATACAGATATCGAGGGAAAGAAAAGAAATTTGTACTCCCGATCGCCAGTAGCGTTTCGTGTGTCTCTCACGTGTCGATATACGTTTCTACGTACACACGTATGTACGACCGATACCAGTGTACGCAATTGCTGTCACCGGCATCCGGATAAAAAGGAAACTGGGTCGTCCAACTTGATACGTCCACTGTCTCGTGCATATGCAGCGAGAGGACACCGCGAGATAGACGCGAGATTAAATTTTCTTTCGTCCATCGGCAGCGTTTGTAAACTCTACTCTGGTGACTCAAACGTTGCAGCTTGATGTATATGCAACAATTATTATTTACTCGGCGAATTGTATTAGCTTGGGAAATAAGTTCGTAATGTTTTAAACAATTTTTTTGTCGTTTTATTTTCTTTTGTTTTTTTCTAGTTTTTTTCTAGTTTTTTTCTATTTTGTTTTTTTTTCTATTTTATTTTTATTTCTATTTTGTTTTTTTTCTATTTTCTTTTTATTTTCTTTTTTTGTGAAACGATTTTTTGCTGTTTTACAAAGTGTATTATAATATGAATTTGATAGAGCTCTTTCTGCTCTAAAAAACTGTGCTAATTGTATTTTTCAGTAATTTAATTGTTCTATTACTTTTGAGACTTTGAAATGGAATATTAAAAGCAACTTTTTCGACACTTACTCTTCGTCGCTGGATTTCGTGGTTTCTTGCATTTACGTTTTACTTCGTGTTTAATACGTCAGTTGAAAATTGAAAATGATAAAATTCAATTCATAAAATGTCGAAATTCATTCTATGTGAAACTTCGTTCAACATGATATTTCGTCTTTAAAAAGTTATTTTAAAAAATTTAATTACCAAATTTATGTAAATAAAAACTTATTTTTAAAAATGAGCTTTAATCTTCGAAATTTTTCATGGAAGATCCAATCCCTCGAATTCGCAAAATTCCATAAAACGTTAAAAATATCGTATCGAAAAGCGTTTATACGATTTTTTTGCACGTTTTTTTTTCCAGCTCAAGAATGACGAGGATTTTATTCGCGTGTGTCCGTCACGTTGAAGAATTCCAATTCACCTGCGAGACTTAATCTTGCGAAACAGATATCGCCCACGTGCAAAATTGTTCAATGATGCCTGACGCGCTATATCTGGAATAGATAATGGCGCTCGTTCGATCTCGAACATACATCTCAAACGTGAGATAATAAAAATTGATATAGCAAAAGTGAAATAAGAAAAATGAGAGGTTAAGCCGGCCAGAGGCGCCTCGGAAAGAGGCGTAGATACGAAACAGATTTATTTATATATATATATATATATATACACACAGACACCCAGAAACGCAAACATTCATCAATCGGGCATCACGTATCGCGCGCAATATAAATGCCGACGTATTCTCATGACTTCAAGTCCGGGTGTCAATTGATCTTTAATTTTTTTTTTCTACTTGCGCCGAACGACCTTACGCGCTTCCACAGGAGACTATGGTACCGTAAATGAATCAAGCAACGCTATGCATATTCACGCGCACACGAGTACGCACTTACGAAGATACGCGAACGCTTTGCATATATGCAAAAAAAAAACAACTATAGGATGTTTCACTCTGAAAGAAAGAAAAGTATGGTGTAAAAATGTTTTTTTTGGCGCCAAAGAAAAACGGGAAATTTTTTTCATCGGGGTATCTGAGTGCACAATTTTTGGAGGGAGTGAAATACAATTGTTTCATTTTTGTAGTTTGAAGAGTGTTTAAAATTAATTTTGGGAAATATGGACCCAATTTTTTTCAAATGACGTCTGGAAATATTATTATCGTCTGGAAATATAAAATCTCCAGTGATAAGGCTCCCTCTATCGTATTTTTTTGGAAACTCGAGTCCAAACGATCGAAAAGTGTGAAAATGTTTTTTTTTTTGGCACCAAGGAAAAACGGGAAATTTTTTTCATCGGGGTATCTGAGTGCACAATTTTGGGAGAATACGAAATACAATTGTTTCATTTTTGTAGTTTGAACAGTGTTTAAAATTGATTTTGGGAAATATGGAGCCAATTTTTTTTCAAATGACGTTTGGAAATATTATTATCGTCTGGAAATATAAAATCTCCAGTGATAAGGCTCCCTCTATCGTATTTTTTTGGAAGCTCGAGTCCAAAAGATCGCAATCGAAAAAACGGACTTCATAAAAAGTACTTAGTGAAATGTTAATCGTGAGTCCCGATACACGAATCCGTTCGAATCCGAATCGTTGATAGTGATATTTTATTTTCTCCGTAATTTTTCCATGCGGAGTATGTCGATTGTCTGAACGATATTGACATTTGTCAACGCGAAGAATTAACGTAGGGGAGGGAGGGGGAGATCGGGGCTCGATTTGACCCGAAGGGGAGTTCGATACGTGGACGAAGGATAAGCAAGTGAAACGATAAGTCGAGCCCGTGCATTGGAACGCCACAAGCGACGCATACGTAATGTAACGTATATGAGATTTCAAGCGTTTCATATGTACGCGTTTATACGTATACATGTGTATGTTGAATCGGCAAACTTCGAGGACAGTCCTCGTAGCAACTCGTTAAATCCGCATATTCAACGTAACCCAAGTGCCAACGTCTTCGAAGTCTTTTTCCAACACTTGTGGGTCGGCGCTGCAAAAGTGCCTCGAAACGGTTCGATGTGCTGATAGCCAACGTCAGGAAGATACAGAGAAGTTTCGAAATCACCTTCGGTCACACGTATAAACGTACAAAAGCACCCACGACGATCTCTCGCGTTACAATTGCCGTGGCACAGCGTGGCGCGGCTTAAACCCGTAGAACAGTCAGTTGACCCTGGCTAAGTCGCAATTGATCTCAATTAGATTCCCCTCTCTCGACAAACTCCCGCTTTCCAGGCGAGATCTATCGCTGTAGTAAGATGCGCATTCTCCGCTTTCATATCTTGATCTTGGAGAATCGTAGTGGCGCCCTCTGCTCCCTACCTGCAACTGCTTTTATCGCGTCATTGGGTTGTCTGACAGAATCGTGTACGGCTGTTTTCATTTTCTCTAGGGAGGGCCCGAGTTAGATTCAAACATGAGCAAGTAGGGGGATCCTACGAAAATGCTTTGTACAGAAAGCATCGGTTTTCGGTCCCGGTCACAGAGAAATTTGTAGTTTTCGAAAAATAGGTCAAAAAACTCATCCGGGTAAAAGAAAGATGAATGGAGCTTGTTTTTATAGACGTACCCACATCAATACCTGATTTAGACCAGTAGACTGATCTGGTAGACCATCTAATGCTTCGTAAAGATACCCAACTAGGGCTGGCTCTGGGTTAGACCACAAAATTAGTGGAACCTACACTTCGGAGACTCCTCCTGATTATTAATAGTAGAGACAACTGGAGGACTTCTTAATAGTAAAGCATTACGGTTTACATTCTATACTTCGTGTATACTTTTTTTCCATATCCCCTCTCAAAAAGTTTCGGAGTTTCGCCGTGCACGCTCTTACCCGACAGACCGTGTAAGTGAACCTAGAATACGATGCCTGGTATTCCAGTCATAATTTTCTTCCATAGCTGTATTCATACTACGCCGAAGGTCCATTCAATCCGAGCCCTTTCCCTTTCTTCCACCTTGTGGAAAAGTGATGCACGTGTCCCCTTCCAATTCGCTTCCCTACCTCAATCAGACTCCGTTTCTTCACATCTCATCACGATACCTTTTCCCACTCCGTTCGCCCGTACTTTTCAACATCGATCAATCAACAGGCACTCGTAAACGTGGTATTGCGCATGTCTGCGTGGACGATAGAGACCCTAGCACGTGCGTGTAATTTCGTATCGTCGTGGCTATTTCTCCTCGGCGACGAAACCGATTTACCTCGAGCGGTATTACATCCCGCATTGAATTTCCCTATTCTTTTCTCTCGACGATCCGTACGAGTGTATCCGTGAGAGCTGCTTCGAACGTTCTCGCGATCGACGTCTCGCTTAATCATCGTCGTTGCATAATCTCGTAATACGATCCGTCCGATACACGTGCCATTTCGTGCGTTTAGACGTGCGCCTCGAGCACCAAACACAAATCGCGGAATCGTCGTCAGAACTTCTGATGGACGTTGTCAATACGGATACGCGAAATGGACGTTCTTGCACGATTGACAGGTAAGCTTGTACGATAAAACTTGATCAGATCGACTCCATAAAAATCAGAGCAGTTCGGATCGAGATATAGATTTTTTCAACGCGATCGTTGAATATCGGTGCAATATAGGGTTGCTTAAAGTTGCTGCATGATATTACTTTAAGCAACTTAATTATTCCATTTTGTTTCCTCGTTAGAAACAAAATTGATTTTTTTGTATTCTGTTATATAGCAATTCGAAAATACCGCAAAAATTTAGCATACCTTGTCGAAGAAATACGATAATAATTAATTTATTGAATTTTGCATTTAACGAGGAAATACGATAATAATTCATTTGTTGAATTTATGCAGTTAACAAACAACATTTGGATAATACGTGCAGAGAGATCTTTAGAATGGAAATATTAATAGTTTGCGATTAGATAAAATTTATGGAAAAAACGGAAATGGTTGACAAAACTGTCACGATAACATCTGTTTTGTAAAAAAATGTAGGCTACCGGAAACAAGCAGATATTATCGATCGAAGCGATTAATTTTTGCCTTTGCTGGTCGAAGCACACGTGTACACTCACGTTAAACAAATGAGGTTCGTTATTTTCTTTCGGAAACAGCTTTATGAAATGGCAGTTGGTAAGACCACTTGAGTCAAGCCGTTTGCTATTTTAGTACTTCATTTTTTATCATAATAATTGAATACAGTTATTACCAAACTCCTCGAATAATTATTTTCTTATGATGAATATTATTACGCTTAAATGTATTGTATTTTTCGATTTTCAGACTCAAAAAATTCCAGACATACAGTCGACTAGTCAATACGCTAGTACTACATTTTTTGGTCTAAATATCCGACAGACCTGGCTTCGAAGTAACTTTCAGATTACACTTTAATTTTTTTAGAAGCAAATACTTCGATCTCTAATTTTCATTTGCTTTATTAATTAATATAACAAATCGACAAACTTATGAGTTTTTTAACGCAAAAATCTTGTTTTTTCTAAAATTATGGGGTTTTTCATAACCACAAAACTTTGACGAAAATACCTCATCGAAATATTGGTCCTTCATTGAAGACTCGAATTTCACGAGGAAGAGAGTTCGATTTCACGATGTGTGTATTCGAAAAAAAAACAAAGACAGCACGGGACAGGGGAAAGGTGGTAGAGTACCGGCAGTTATCACTGTTTCAACCCTCCCACAAAGCGAACTCCCCAGCCACCTGTTGAGTGCACCTTCACCAACGAGCCTACTCCCGTAGAAGTCCACATTCGAGAGCTACATAAATACGGTACTTTCGATATCAGGTTTGAGAACTGCTCACTCACGTATCTCCGAATGGAAAACTTCCGCGATACGTGAAGGAGATACGAGTCGAGTGCAGAATAAATGCTCAAACGAGCGAGAAAACTTCGAGAGTCGCATTGACGAGGGACGAAAATTTGCCCAAGCGTACATATAGAGACTAAATGACTACATGACGAAATCGTATTAATAGCATCGAAGAATAACATAAAAAATTCAAGGTTGATCATTTCCGAGGGTTTTCAAAACCCAGGCCTCAAAAATTGATGTTTAATTGGGAGCCATTGGAAATATTACATTTGAAGGTCAATATGACGGATATAGGAAGTTCACATCGTTGCGACGCAATGGAATTTCTTTTTTCATTTTTTTATTTGCTTAGATCTATTATTTGCGAAAGAATTTTTTTCAGATTTGAATTTTAGGTTATCACAATAAAGATTTGTATAATTATCGAGGTATTTTAATTACGATTACAGTGAAAGAAAAAATTAAGAAATAATTATTTTCGTTGCGTTGCAACGTTGGGAACTTCAACCTCTGAATATAACTGGATTCGGAGATCTTTATGCTAGATGATTTTCAAAAACGACGATGATCGAATCTTTATCAAACTGCTGCTGACGAAGACTTTAATAAAGCATTTTTTCTGCTGTGGATGAAAACCTCGATGAATAACTTTTTCGTCTTTGACGAAAAGTTGATGAAAAACTCTTTTTTCTGTCGATTAAAAAACTAAAAAAAAACTAAAAAGAAAAAAGGGAGAAAAAAGCAAAAAAAGGGAAAAAAATAAAAAAAAAAGGGAGGAAAAAAACAAAAAGGGCGAAAGCTCAGAACCGGACTCTTTCGAGATGGAAAAAAGTGAGCGATAGGCAAATTAATAATGAAATTATTCGATGAAGTGGAGCTTGATTAATCGACGAGGGCCTTTCGAAAATTAGCCTCGTTGAGTCGAGAAACAAGGGATTTCTTGCTAATTCCGTAATCGAGGGTGTGTGCACGCTTCAAGAATGCGATCATGCCCAATATCCGATGCGAGGTCCGTTGAGGATTCCGGAGGTTATTAACGGGGGATGATTATGAAGTATAACAAAAAAAGCCAAGAAAAATCAAGAACGGTAGAAGGGGAGGGGGAAGGGAACGACGAGGGGCAAGGGATGAAAAGGGTTAGCAAGAAGTCTCTTAATAAACGACCGAGCGAATCCGTGCGAAACGAGGAAATTACAAAACCGTTACGCGTATGCGCGTCAACGATTACGTCATTATTCAAGTTTTTAATTATCAACGAAACCCGCAGTCTGGAACAGACGAAGAGTTTTTTTTTGCGCTGCTCGCCGCGTGAAAGCAAAGACGATTTGTTACCGCACGCACAATCTTTTCCTTCAACAAATTAAGTCTTGAGGATAAAAATCAAGATTAATTAAGACTCAAGACAAATATTAAGAGTTGAGGCCAAATTTTAAGACTTAAGACGAAAAATTAAAATCTGAGACAAAAAATACCAATTCCAGACTTAAGATAAAAAATTAAGATTCATGATATTAATTAATACTTAAGGAAAAACTTGAGACAAAAAGTATAAAATTTAAAAAAAAATTCAAATTTAAGACAAAAGTTCAAGATTAAAAACAAAAATTGAAAGAAAAAATTGAGGCTCTAAAAATATGACTTTAAAATTTTCATCGTTGCGATTTAATGAAAATCTTTTCAATTCCTCAAAAATTTTCCTTTACTGTTTGCAGTACTGAAAATAACCCAAACGTTCCAACATATTTGCGATCTCAAAATACAAAAAGAAATTTTGGATAATAGAATTAAAAAAAAACAAATTTCAACCCCATTCAAAATTGAAGACGTCAAGTATCATTTTTTTTCAACGAAAAGATTCGTCGTTACGCATTTGAGAATAAAAATAACGAAAATCAGGTTGGTTTCCGATAAAAGCTGAACTGGCTTATGGCTGAGGTCTCGCAAGTGAGCGGCGGAAAGAGAAATTTCCCATAGTCGTTTTGCCTCGCGGCAAATTATAAAATGACTTTCAGGGACCATCGTGGACATTGAGCAAGCCGAAAATATACGAAATCCAGTTTATGGATACACGCTTCACTGTCGTCAGGAAGGAACGTCATCGTTATAAGAAATCGTTAGGAAACGATAAACGTATCATCTCCAGTAACGCTATTTCTAGTCGATCGAAAATAGAACAGCTCCGCAATATCGTTAGACCTTGAGTTTCGAAATTGAAAAAAAAATATAGTTCATTAACAAAGCTACAATTTAACTGTCACGATAAATTATGAGTTTTTATGAAACACTATCAATAATTCGTATTCTCTAATTGGGGGGTTAGGTTTGGCTGCTGGGAAAAATTCAGAATATCGTTTCTCGTTTGGAGCAACTAAAATTGGAGAGAAAGTTCCAACGCAAGTTGAATCAATCGTGGATTTAAGATAAACTTGTGATCGCAAATGGAGAACTCGCAGGGCAAACTTCAAACACGTTTTTCATGAATCTACTTTTTGCAAAATTGTGTCAACAATGTATCAACATCGGATTAATTGATTAACTTGATATCTGTTAAATTTATTCAGTGGAATAGTCGTTTAACGTAAATTAGTTTAATTTGTATCGACTTTCAATTATTTATTTTTCATTTTCATTTTTTGTTGCTGCTCCCAATTTTTTTCCATTTGTTATAAATAATAAACATACAAATTTCCCTTGGAAAATCGAAGAAATAATCATACGTTTTTTTTCTAATATCGAAACACCATAACAAAAAAAATACATCGAAGAAGCCCTATCATGATAGGGCTTCTTCGATGTATTTTTCGAACCAATACCAATTCTAAAAATACACTTTTTTCTTAAAATATATTTTAAGAATGCATTCTTAAAATATATTTTTAGAAAAAAGTGTATTTTTAGACCGTTTATAATTGCTTCAATTTTCAATATTTTCCAATAAAATTTCGTATACAACTTTATTAATTTAAATTCAAATAAACATTTAAAAACTTTATCAACGATTTAACATATTCTTACGAAATGAATTTTTAATAAAAATGAAAATTTTTGATTTTTGGTTCGACGCTGCGCTTTAATCCCTTAAGAAAATTAATAACAATGTCAAAGTCCAAAAGATCATATTTTTTCACAAGTTACTGAGACACGAAATATTCCATAAACGAAATAACGAGACGATGATGGAATAACGTACTTGAATCATCATTCGTACATCATAAAGCGTGCAAGAAAATCGTCAGGTCATGTTTTAGCTAAGATTCCCATCGGCAAATGAGAGTTGATTAATTTTGCGAGTACCAGCTGCTGGAACGAAATCGTGAGACACCTCCGGCCCATTATCTGATAACGAGACGCAGTTTCGTGTCCCCACGATATCGTGCGAATCTACAGATATAAACGTGCACGATCTCTGGAACGCCCAGACACACGGGAATACAAAATAATCTAAGGAATAGTGCGTGTATTGAATTTTCCCGCCATCTTATCGCCCTCTCGCGATTAATTTTATCCAATTGTGAAGGCATAGCTACGACCGGAGTTTAATACGATTGGAAATTGGAAAGAGCGTCTCGTCAATGAATCCTGGCTGGATTCGTTAAAAAAAAAGGGTATATCGAATCCACTGAAATTTATTTATCAAGCTATTGCTAAAATTGATTATTTTTATCAAGCCCCCAAAAAAATTCGAATGTTTAGCTTGAACAATGTTTAATGTTTTGTGGAAAACATTTTTTGAATCTTTTTAATAAATATAAATTTTTATGTAATTTATTTTTTACCTGTAAATAGAATTTTACTGAAATCATAAATTTTACTGGAATAATAAATGTAATTTTACTAATAAATAGAAATTATATTCCTGATTCGTGTGATAATATTAATTGCATCAACTACACTAATCATATCATTTTCAGTTACGACTTTGATTCCATTAATAATTAATTTTCCACTTTTAATTTTCCATTTTTAATTCCGTTAGTAATTTATTTTGTACTTATAAATAGAATTTTACTAAAATCATAAATTTTACTGGAATAATAAATATAATTTTACTAATAAATAGAAGTTATATTCTTAATTCGTGTGATAATACTAATTGCATCAGCTACATTAAACATATCATTT
Source organism: Ophioninae sp. B BG-2022a (assembly GCA_030522765.1). Lineage (NCBI taxonomy): Eukaryota > Metazoa > Arthropoda > Insecta > Hymenoptera > Ichneumonidae > Ophioninae sp. B BG-2022a. The sequence goes on from JAPYZJ010001674.1 coordinate 11,820, forward strand.
TCAGTAACGACTTTAACTGCATCAGTAATTAATTTTCCACTTTTAATTTTCCATTTTTTAATTCCATTAGTAATTAATTTTCCATTAACTATTTTAATTGCATTAATAATATAAACTCCATTAATCTATCCACCCAAAAACACAATTCTATCAACAACGACCACACATTATTAACAACCAAAATAAACGACTTTTACAAAACCCCATTTTTTAAAGCAGCTTCATCAAAAGTGACAACCCGCGTACTAATTATCGAACTTAATGACCAACGCACGTGTGGACGTTTATTTTTTATTCTTGCGGAGTCTCAAAGAGGTTCGGTGAGTTTTCACTACGCCGGTGGCATTTCCGTCTCGGGGCTTGTAACGAGGTCGATACGGAAGAAGGATTTACACAGATTGAGGGGTTGACGATTCAGCTGTTGAGAATACAAGGAGTCGTATAGCCGATCGAAGAAGGGCTGCTTCGTGAGAAGATCGCGCTAGTCAGGATCTCTCGGGAAAAGGAAAAACGAACGTAACGAAGCGAGAATATAGAAGGAGGAATAGGATGAACGTGGGTTGACGCGGGGGTAGTAGAAATCGGCTCGAGGGTTCAAGTTGCGTGGACACCAGTTGCTAGGCGGCGCCTCTCGATATCGGAGCTTCCGTACAATCGGGTACACACGCGAAGATGTCGCGGTCTTTTTCACGATGATGAGGTGTACAAAAAAAAAAAAGAAAAAAAAAATGAAAAAATGCTAGCAAATGCGGGGAGAAAATATATACGAGGGATTTTCGCGACGAGCTCGATGCACTTTCATCCCCCGACTCGCCGCAATTTATTTTTATATCTCACGGTGGAAATGTACCGAAAAGAAAAAACGAAGAATTTTCTTATCTCTATTGTTGATTTTTATGGGTCGCTAAAGTCACACGAATGAACAAGCCCAAACAAACCCAAACAAACTTGATGATTAATAAATGATTAATAAATAGTGCGTTAATTACTCGTTTTTATTTTCGTTTTAAATATGGCGAGCAATGAAAATTCGTACTTACTTCCGGTTACACGAAATTCTCATCGTTTCTTCTTTTTTCAAATTCCATTTCAATCGAGGACTAAGCAATTGAAGGTCGACCCTTGAAATATTAATTTTCTTAAATAACCCTTTATTAACGCTAAAAATTAAGGGTTTCGACTAACTATTAATTAACGTTGAAAATTAATGTTTTTTACTGACACTCAACAACGTGATGAACCTTCATATTTTTTAATGGACATATTTTTTAATATCAATTCCAGGGATGAGTTAACGCGATTTTTTTTTGTTTATTGGAGTTGAAATATTTTTCAATGGAAAATAGAATTTCCAGGGATGAGTAATCGCGGATTTTTTTGTTTAGTGGATTTGAAATATTTTTTAATGGAAAATATTATTTCCAGGGATGAGTAATCGCGAATTTTTTTGTTTAGTGGATTTTAAATATTTTTTAATGGAAAATATCATTTCCAGGGATGACTAAAGGCGATTTTTTTTGTTTACCTACTGGATTTAAAAAAAAAAGTGGATTTGAGAGCCGTTGATGCTGTTGGGATGCCACTGTGACGAACACAGCGAATATACGAAAAAAACGTCGTACATAACGTATAAATGTAACGAGGACGCCTACGGGGTGGTACACAGCGGAGCTATTCGTAATCCTCGAAAGAGTCGTTGGGGTTTGATGGTACACGAGACGAATAAGGAGACGTAAGCTCCTCGTAATGTTGAGAGAATTAGCATGGTCTTCTCGCAAAACATTACCACATTTCGCTTTTCCTCTTTTACCATCTCGGCTCGTCCCGTGGTCTCATCTGAAATTTTCTTGGCCGGTCGATAAGATTCTATCGTACGCGTTCAACGGGATTCGCCTCCACGCTCCTCGTCGTCTTCATACATGAGGCATTCCGTGCCAAGACGAAAATAAAATCGAACTAAAAAAAACCTCGAATTCAATTTCATTCCTCGCGTCGCACTTGACCCTGAAAACGTTGGCCATCCTCGAACGCCTACGAAAAACTCTTGGCCATCCGGACGACTATTGATTCTCAATGGATCATATACAACGGAAGATCATGATTTTATAATACTTGAAATACTTAAATACCTTTATAATACTTAAAAAATTTCATTAATCAACGTTAATATTTAAAAAATTTTATTAGTCGACGTTAATACTTTTAAAATTTAATTAACCAGCATTAATACTTAACAAACTTCATTAATCAACGTTAATACTTCTAAAATTTCATTAATCAACGTTAATACTTCCAAAATTCCATTAAACAAGGTTAATACTTAAAAAATGTTATTAGTCAACGTTAATACTTTTAAAATTTCATTAATCAACGTTAATACTTTTAAAATTTTATTAGTCAACGTTAATACTTTTAAAATATCATTCATCAACGTTAATACTTTTAAAATTTCATTAATCAACGTTAATATTTAAAAAATTTTATTAGTCGACGTTAATACTTTTAAAATTTAATTAACCAACATTAATACTTAACAAACTTCATTAATCAACGTTAATACTTCTTAAATTTCATTAATCAACGTTAATACTTCCAAAATTCCATTAAACAACGTTAATACTTAAAAAATTTCATTGATCAACTTTAATACTTTTAAAATTTTATTAGTCAACGTTATCTAATGCTTTTAAAATATCATTCATCAACGTTAATATTTAAAAAATTTTATTAATCAGCGTTAATACTTTTAAAATTGAATTAATCAACGTTAATACTTAAAAAATGTAATTAATCAACGTCAATACTTTAAAAATTTCATTAATCAACGTTAATACTTAAACATTTTCATTAATTAACATTAATACTTTTACAATTTCATTAATCAACATTAATACTTTAAAAATTTCGTTAATCAACGTTATACACCAAATAATCAACCTACAAAACGTGATTGCTCATTAAATAACGTTCATAGTTATAAAATAATAATCAATAACGCGATTACTTATAAAATAACTAATAACGCTGAACAATTAATAACCTCAAACATTAATCGTCTATTTCACAAAATTTTCAAGCCTCCTCTTCTTCGAAAATCTGCGGTCTTTGGCCACTTAGAAAATCCAATCCCCTTGTGGGTCTTTACTGGCCGTTGCACTGCGGATTATACCTCACCTATAACTCTATTAGCCCTTCGACTTCTCCACCCCCTTCTCTCTCACCAAGCTACGGTACGAGATCGCCAATTTGAGAGCAAAGCATAGCCGAAAAATTCGATTTTTCGGGAAGAAATAAAATTATTATCGGTCGACGGACTTCGCTATCGAGGAATTTTAGGTTTGTTTGGGTTTCTGTTTATTTGGGTTTGTTTGTGTTTGTTTGCGTATATTTGAGTTTGTTTGGGTTTGTTTGGACTTTTTGGGTTTGTTTGGTCTTTTTTGGGTTTGTTTGGTCTTTTTTGGGTTTGTTCGGTATTGTTTGAGTATGTTTGGGTTGGTTTAGGTTTGTACATTTGTTATCGGTCGACCGACTCCGCTATTGAGGAATTTTAGATTTGTTTGGGTTTGTTTGTGTTTGTTGGGGTTTGTTTGCGTATATTTGGGTTTGTTTGGACTTTTTTGGGTTTGTTTGGCCGTTTTTGGGTTTGTTCAGTATTGTTTGAGTATGTTTGGGTTTATTTGGGTTTGTTCATTTGTTTGGGTTTCAACAAACGAACGGTCCGATAGGTGACGAGTTTTAGGTCACAAAACGAGAGAACAACAATCGACAGATCGATGAGATTCCAGTGAACAAGTCTCATCATTGCGATCAACGGCAAACCGTGCTCGGTACGTCCATAATGAAAGGGCGATTCGTCATTCTTATCCTGGCGGAATCGTGGATTTAGAAAAAAAACACGAGTAAAAAAGAAAAACAAACAAGTGTCAGTTGGAGAGCGGAAACGATATATAGCGTTCTCTCTTTTTCTCGTTGGACACCCGCACGAAAGTTGAGCAATCCCAGTCATTGGCGACGCCAAACGACCTTCGTTGCTGTTTTCATTGATGTTGAACATCCCCGATGTACAATCGCTGAAAACGAAGACCCAGTCTGTGCCAATATGCGCTTGCCTCGAACGACCAATCGCTATCAACCCAGCTAGTTCACGCACGTAAAGTTTTCCATGCCGCTTCTGAAGTAACTAATTGTCCGACATAAATTATTCACTTTTGCCACGAGCTGTGCTCTGGTTGGAAAAATTGCTGGGTACTCAACATCGCGTTGTAGACATTTCACGATGTAAATCAACAAATCCTGATAAAAACGTGATAAAGCCTTTTGCGAAAAAACATATGCGAAAGGAAAGGCTGCGAAGAGGGTTCGGGAAAGAGGGGGGGGGGGAGGATGAGAGTAGGTGGAAGATAATATCATTGATGTATGTAAACACGAAGGGAAACTCGAGCACGGAGCAAACGTACGAGGATACTAATTGCAAGGTGCGACTGAAGTACTTCAACATTCTGCAGCACTCGACACGCCGAGGTTGACCGTCGACTTTAATCCAGACCGCGTGAATCATTTTCCCGTTGAAAATATAGCGTGCGGTATGAGGAAAATCACTGATTAGATATTTCGAAAAACAAACGGTATAAGCATTTTTTTTTTCATTTAATAAACGATGGTGTATCTGCCGATTGAGGGATCGATCGATTTGATCGATGATTTTTCGTTTAATAATTTTATGTATTTAATAATTATTATTATTAATTATTATGTATTTAATAAGTATTAATTATTGTGTATTTAATAAGTATTAATTATTATGTATTTAACAAGTATATAACATAAAATTTCATGTATTTAATAATATTTAATATATTGATTTCGATGACAATTTTAGTCAATTATAATGTTTAGGGTTATCAGAAAATTACACAATTTTTATGCAGATGTAATCATTTAAAAAAATATTATTATTATTGTTGTTGTTGTTAAAATAAAATTTGAATGAATCATAGAATTTATTAAAAACACCCGAAATCGTATTTAGAAAATTGTAATCGGTGGAAAAAAGAATCAATTACATATTTTCAAAGTATTTCAAAAACATCGGTGGATTTCGTATTTTTTGTGTGTTGGAGTATTTTTAATAAATCGAATGTTTAAAAAAGGTATCAAACCCATGGTTATTTCAAAAGCAGATTATGGCATCCTTCCATTCTAGTTAGGTAAAATATCGATCGAAATATAGATAGATTTCCCATATCGATAATTTTATATATCGATAATTTTTAAAAATTATTTATTTCACGTAGCTGCAGTTTATTTGACAACGATTTTATGTAAAAAAATCATTGACTGTTATTCTTTTATTATTATAATTTTTTTTTTATTATTAGTTATTAATATCGAAGGAATTGTTTGAATGATTTCCAGTCTTCAGAAATTACAGTTTTACCATCGCTCGGTATTTTTTCGTTCGATTGGATAAAAAATGCATTAAAAAAAAAAAGAACGAAGAAATATCGACAAAAAGGTGAATTTTTGTTCGTACGTAAAGTGAGGAAAAGAGGGAAGAGTTTTTTGAACGAGTTCGGATGTGTCGATCGGGAGGATAGTTCGATGGATCCCAGAGCCTCCCATGTACCCGGTATCCAGTGTATCTGCATATAAATGAAGCATTATATCTCGTATTGAGATTACAAGGGGTGTGGGTTGGAAAAAAGTGGATATTTCGCGGTTTTACCCATCGCGTATGTGCGACGAATAAAAAAAATATGTTCCCGGAGCAGACTCGCGACGTGTCCTGTGGATGATATAAAAAAAAAGCCGAACATCGTTCGTGCCTGCGGAAGCTAGTAATTAAGGAACAAAACAGGGAATATCGTGTCCCCCGTGATAGTGTACCTATCTTTACCGTGATCGATGTTTCAGCTCCGTAAATGCGCCTGGAAAAGATCAGGGCAACGACGACACGGATCGTACAAACGAAAATTAATGCTCGACTTATCTCTCGATGATCAATCGAATTTCTCATCGTTTCTTCGAGTCTGCGATCAAGAGGAAACAAATTATCCAAAAAACGAAATAACGAATGGTTACGAATTATTTTGTGCAAAAGAAACGTTAAAAAACATAAATAGTATAATCAGGTATTTTTAAAATATTTTGTATCGTATTAATTACGTATTGAAAATATATTTAGATTTTTATTTATATTTGTAATTTATTTTAAACGATAATAATGATATGTCGTGCAATAATAATATTTTCTTTTTTTTTGCTACTTTGCTTCAAATATTTGTTTTTGGTCATATTTACGGAATTTGGTCACTTTTCCAACTTCTCAAATTTCTCGTAATTTTTTTTTCGTTCTCTTATTGTTTTATTATTTTTCTATTTTTTGGGAAGATAGAAAAGTTACCAAATTTCGTTAAAAAACATAAATATTTGAAGCAAAGTATCCAAAGAAAAAGAAATCTAATTATTGTTAAATATATAATCACTATTATCGTTTAAAATAAATAAGAAATATAAATAAAAATGTAAATGTATTTTCAATGCGTAATTAAAATATTTAAAAATATTTACAAAATACATAATTATACTATTTATGTTTTTTAACGTTTCTTTTGCACAAAATAATTCGTATGCATTCTTTATTCCGCTTTTTGAATAATTTTTTTTCTCTTGATCGTCGGCTCGAAGAAACGATGAAAAATTCGATTGATGATTGAGAGATAAGTCGAGCAATAATTTTGTGTTGTAGAGATTCGTGTTGTCGTTGCCCTGATCTTTTTTAAGTGGCTTTTTAAATGATTCTGAAATGGTAGAGGCAATTTGAGGGGAATCAAGCATATTTTCATTGATGCATCAATCGTGTGGAAAAAAATTGCAGCATCTGCCAATGAAGGAACGATGACAGAGTAAAACGTTACGAAACCCTTTGAGGCTCGTGCCACGTTTACGAGTACAAAACCACCCTCGCACTGGGGTCCCAAAAATTTAGGAAATTGATCGAAACATCTGTCGAATATCACAGGAACTGACCGATGAGAAGGGTGTTCCGATTACGACGAATGGGTTGCACAATGATGACATTGAACCTTGAGAGACGAGGCATCGGTGAAAAGAATGATGGAAAGTCCTCGTCGACCCAAAATCATTCATAATCCACCCTCGATGATGCACAAGCCTTTCACTATTTCCCCAAATTCGAAATCTCGAATTTGGAAAAATCGATTTTTTATTCATGAAGAAAAAAGGCCAACGATGCAAAATCGACGCGGCTGGAAAATGGAAAGTGTCAGTTTCACAGGGCAGCTGTGCAGTCATGGTGACGCGATCGAAACTCTTTTATCTCGCCTCTCGACTTTCTCGTACACGAGAGAAATTATTGCATCTCATCTGCCCACTGGAATGTCACCTGCTCGTCAATTCGCGACTGAAAAGTAGAAGGGAAATCGACTTTTCCATGCTCGATCGAGGAAAATCGATCCCAACGAATATCATGGGAAAGCAACCAAGGGGTGCAAAAACTTTTTTTTACCTTTGATACTCTTCGTCCTAAAATTCGGGGAAAAATCTATTCCGAATAAAAACTCGTATGAAATTGGCATTGCGATAACACATATAAAATAAAGATTTAAAAAAAGGAAAAACATCTATAATTTATTTTCTCTAATTATAATTTCAAATTATAAAAAATACTTATCTATAATTTTGAATAATAAAAAAAAATTAGAAACTAGAAAAAATAGCCAATGTTCATATTCAATAATATTCAATATTTAAACAATTCGTTGTTTGGGTTTGTTTTGGTAATAGTCGAACCCATACAAAAAAAAAAACACGACTGTACATTCTAATTAATATTTTTCGTCATCATCCATAAATCTACAAAAAATATTTCGAATGATTTTTTTTATCGTAGGTAAAATTCAGTGGCCTTTTTCAAAAATCTTCAATATACAATTTCATTCAATTTCACAATAATAAAAATACAAAATATTGTTAAGTTGGTAAGGGTAGTTTTAAGATAGAAATAAGACATGTTTATAAGAGAGGAGCTTTGTAAAAAACTTCATATGAAAGTTGTGCAAATAAAACTCGATTATATATATATATATACAAAATATTGTTAATAATTGCCTTAAAAAAGAAACGAAATAAAAATTAATAAAAATTTCCCCTTTCCTCCAATGATAACGATCGACTGTTTTTTTATTATTGATATTTCTCATCGATCGATCGTTGATCACTGATCTCACGCCCGCTCCTCGTATTGGCGACATTTTATTATGATTTTTCTGTTCGGAGCATCGAACAATTCTGGTAGAAAAAGGGCCTACCCCAAACACCGGTATACACGCATACACCCGTACTCGAATGGATACACGAATACAGAGCAGATGTCTGAGGGTATCTCGACATCTCGAGCTCCCACGCGACGAGGCAAAAACCCTTTTCTCGCGACCCTCATGGTGCCAAGAAGGGCAAGGGGGGGGGGGTGAAGGGAAAACGAAAGAGGAATGAAAAGGGAGCACACCGGAGAGATTGTTGGAACGATTCGACGAGACACTCTACGGAGGCAAGAAAGGGTGAAACGATTAATGTATGAATGGTAAATCTCGTTGTGAATGGATGGCGCAGCGTACTTCCGGTCAGATGACAAAACTCGAGGGTAGCCTTCTCACCGCCCTCAATTGTCATATTTAGAGATATCATGTATACTTTTTCAGCTATTGCTGTACAGATTTGAAAAAAAGCAAAAAAAAAATCAAAATTTTACGAATTTTTGATAAAATGATATATATAATTTTTATTTTATAGATAATTTTTTATGAACAATCAAAATTTTGAGGGAATATATATTATTATATACATATTATATTATATTAAAAATAATAATAATAGTAACTATCATCAGAGAATTATTTTAGATTTTTTAGTAACTAATTTAATAATTTAAAAAATCGTGAATCTAACAGGGTCCCGTTTTCAAAATATTAATGTCATCATAACTTATTTTTTTTAAATCAGGTTTTTGGCGCTTTAAGCTTGGCCTATCTTAAGCTCAACCTTATTTTATTAAATTTAATTTTAATATCGAATTCGTAATTGAAGGACACGAAACGATAAAAGACTGGACGAAGGTGATTTTATGAAACCGTGATCGCGAGGTGACACTGATATTAGCGACGAAAAAATTATTTTCGTCGCAAGAATTCTCTATAATTAGCAAATCGAAAAAATTTGCGATTTGAAACGAAAATAAAAAATAAAAAGGAACGAGGAAAAAGATTGAACTCAGACGGTATTATTATCGTCTGGTCAAACGAGTCTATAAATTTCCTTCCATACGGAATACGTAGTTGATGCGAAGTGAATTGAAGCTTCGGAAGTTTGCTATCGTCGAAGAGTCCCCGAGTCACTTGGCAGTGTCATCCATCACGTCGAAACGTTTATAATTGTTTGAACAGCAAAAAGTCCGGCCCGAACTAAAAACTGTTAGTTTTTACGTGAAAGGATTACCCGGATATCCAGACTCGTTGTTTTTATTTTTTTATTTTTATTTCCTTAGTTAAAACGAGTTTCGAAAATTTGTGAGGTTATGTCGATCACAATACTATAAATAAATAACTAAATAAATATATATAATATATAATATATATAACTAAATAAAATTATTAATTAATGATTCATAAATTCGTATTAACAGTTAATTTATTATTTATTGTTTCTATTTATTAGTTATTTATTTATGAATTATTTATTCATATATTAGTTGTAACGATTTCTTTATTATTTATTTTTATTTATTAATTAATAGTTTATATATTGATTTTAAATATTAGTAGTAATAGTTTATTTACATAATATTACTTATACTTGAAGCCACAGAGATCGATCGACGAGCGACTCGCTCTACGCGAAAATTACTCGCGGCCTTGCCGAGATCAAGAAAGTACCAGACTCCCCCCCAGATCAGCACAATCGATATTTTGTTTGATCTTCAATGTAAACAGCAAGGATTCTGCATATCGCCGTTTTATTCACGCGATATATATATCCCTCAACGGAGGAGGCAGTCTAGACGTCTAGTGACAAAAAAAACGTATACAACGGTGATTTCAGGTTTCCGAAACCCCGAAGTGAATTGCAACGAAAATGGACATGCACTTTTTTGTGGAAATGCTAAATTATTCACTACTGAGATGAAAAAAAAATCGGACGAAAAATGCAGAGTGACCACGAGTATTGGGCAGAGTTTTGGTATTGAGAAAGAAAAGTCTCGACGATTCGATTTACTGGCTTTTTCATTTGCGATTTTGAAAGTTGATAAAAAATAATTAAACGATTTAAACAAAATCATTAACAAATAAAAAATAATGACTCACTTTTTATATTTTTTAATGATTAATCATTAATGGATAAATAGTAATTAATCCAATATTTAAAAATGTTCGAAAATAAAAAGTGAAAAATCTTATATAAAATGAATCTTGAAATAGAAAAATTTGGGGAAATGGAATAGATTATTTGATATTTAATTCCTCGACGGTTTTCAAAACACCAAAAGTGAAGTTTCAAAATTTCGGAGCCGAAATTTAGATAATTCGAAATTTTGTTTTTTTTTTTTTTTTTTTCAAAGAAAATTCAACTTTCATCGAAAATTCAGTTTGTTAACTTGACTGTCGGATATTTGCTAAATATAAACTCCAAACTTTGTAAATAAATTCAGGTTTCGATTTGCAGTACAAAATCATGAATTTTTATAATTACTTCTCCGATCATTAAATCGTCGGGTTTGAATGACAATCCTCGAAATTCCTGAGTTATCAACGTGACGATATACCGAAGCACTTTGTTAACTATTTTCATCTATAGGAGGCCTTTCACCACGAAGAAAGAACGCCGAGGGCCGGGGAGTGACTGGACGTTTAAGGGGGATTCGAAGGGGTACCGAGGGGGACCGTTGAAGCGAGAGAACTGACATTTTCTTTCCCACAAGTTATTGGAATAAAGACAGGCGGCTATTAAATCTCTCCCAATGCTCCCATTGCGAGTGCCTCGTAAATACCCGCTATTTAATATGTCATTCTTGGACCTGCAATGCTACCACGCGCAAGAACACGCGCTGAGAATTTCTCGATGCGAGAGTGCGTGGGTTTGCGAACTCAAGGGAAAGTTGGTTGATGCAATCACCCATAGAAAAATCCATAATCCGCGTTTACATGGACGCACACATAAATGCGCGAAAAGAATTAAGGGGTTAGGCCACTGGGAAAGTATCAACTAAGTCTTCAGCGCTCCAAGAAATTTTTGAAACTTCCAAATTTAAGTGAAAAATAATTCAAGTTAAGTATCATCGAATTATTCCCTTCAACGACAATCGACGCCTGAAAATGCAATCGTAAAGAATAAACAATGATGGTTGACGAAAATGAAACGAATAAGGTTTCCAAAAACCCTGAATTACGTCATTTTTAATTTCCTCGTTTGTTCCTGGTTATTTCACGATCCGTTCTCCAGTGCCTGATCGGTGCCGGATCAGTGCCGGATCAGTGCCGGATCAATGCCGGATCAATGCCGGATCAGTGCCGGATCACAGATCCGTTTTCCCAGATTTACCCCAGGATTTTTCAGACGTTTGAAAATCTGAGAGAAGTTCAACAGCTGATTCAATACGAGGTAGCTTCGATGAACGAGCTCGATGTATTCGGTCCGAGGAATTCGCTAAAATTAAACCAAAGAACGTTCCTCCGCAATCGGATGAATCACCAGCATCGTCGGTATACATCGGCAGAGAATTCCGGCCAATTCGATCCCCCCATCCAACATGGACCAATGAGAAGTATCACGGAGAGAAGCGGGGATAGAGAGGGGGGGAGAGACGCGAAGGACGGAAGGAAAGAGGAAGAGAAAGAACGAGACGGAAGAGCGACGAAAAGGCAGCCTTGCAAAGGTGAGACTGAACCGCGCGATAATCTCTCGTAGGATTCTCCACCGCGGGCTAAGAGGTCCGTTGGTGACGTCAGGAGCAACCTTCATCGCGGCGACCTCGAAAAACGGGCAAGATCGCTCGCGTGTGTGCGTCCGTTACGTGGCGATACGTGCGCAAGCGCGTCTTATCGTCTGCGAAACGTGTATTAAAAACAGACTTGTTCGAGCTCATCTCGAAGATGGAATCGGCTGAACGACGTTCCCTTGTTGATAATTGACAAGGCGATGACATATCCATCATAGAAATCAGGACCTTTGAGGAAGCGAAGAAGATCTTTCGTAACAACCCAAATTTTCAAAAGCACTTTTCTCGTTCACTTTTACAATTATTTGGTCAAACCGAGCGTTAGGCTTTGTAGAATTGATGGACGCAGGGGACGGTTCTTTTATTTCAAGTAAAAAATGTTCCATCTTCGAGAAATCAGGAGTTAAGGCGTTGGTCAGGTATCTTGAAAATCCTCGTTGTTCCGCCTCTATTGGCCCTCTGAGTGCCCATTTGAAGCTACCGGATTAAGACCCTAATGAGGAAATCACCAATTTCATTTCCGGCGGGATTTTTAAAACGACGATACGAAAATCGTCTCTTCGAAAACACATTCTTCCACAAGCATATTTTCATACCCGAATACACAATAGAAAAGACAATTGCGCATCTACCCGATCAGCGTTCTAACTTTGGAAAAAAAGAACTTTAGGAAATTCCTATTCATCCCAGCCCAAAAACCAAATTTCGATTTCTGCGCAACCGCATTGCGCTAACCCATCCGAGGCCGTACCAACTTTTTCGTTCGTTTTTCAATCTCCACTTTCGACTAATCGTGACAATCATCAAGTTTCCGCATTTTGGTGGTGACAAAGTCTGCAAAGCGGAAGCAGACGCGCAAACTCGATTATGCAGTTACGCAAATTTTTCGTTACCCCCGGGCAATATTCAGGCCGTCTGCTGTGTGTCTGAGACTTTCGGATTGCGCAAGGTGGATTTTTCCGTCACCTTGACAAAGCGAAATAACCGTTGGTGTAGGTCAGCGAATGAATACGGTTTCTTTTTATACAATTTTTTTCCTCGTTCGCTCCAATCCAAAAGAAATCCCTCTCTTCCCCTGGTCGCCAAAAAAAAAAAGGACTATAAACACGAATTCGCAGCAAAAAAATTCGAGCCGATCCGGCTCCAAATGCAGTTGAACGCAAACGGCTCGAAAGTATTCGCATCGTCTGGGAACGCACACAGTGCGAAATCCTCACGATCAAAAGGGCGTAAAATCATTTTTTTTTTGTTTCCACCTGGCAAGCAATCCGTGGTTACATCGGTTGGACGCGGCTCGGCACGTATCGAGTTACCGTGTAACGCGAGTCACGGGAGCTCAAATTGACCAAAAAAAAAGCCTTTGTGACTTTTGTGTCACGCGCAGGGAGAACTGCCGCCTACATGCCAAGGATACTCGATACTGATGAAAAATACTATGTTGACGAGGGATTGACCAAAAATGAAATATAAAAAAAAAAAGAATTCTAATAGAAGAGATGATATACAGTATCCGAGGTTGTCTACGTTCGGCGTGACGTCATAATTGCTTTTTTTAATTAAGGGCATGATGAAGATTACCACGTGATAATCTTCGTGGTAATTTTACCATGTAAAATAGTGCACAGTGCAAAAATTTGTGATAAATAAAAAAAAGTAAGTAAAACGATGTCTTCGGAAAAGTTAACCACGAAGAAGGACGTTGAGCGTTCAACGAGACGAAACGCGCAATTACTCAGTTGCGGAAGGTCCGGACTCGTGAAATTCGGAACCATCGGATTTCGCTAAACCGATGACTCCCACGGGTCTCCTACGTCACTGGATACGGTACACATCTTCTATCCCCGTTGAATGTCAATGACGACTTTTTCCAATCGAACAATAGCTATGATGACCCACTTTTTTTTCATGCGACCCCCATTTTCGTGGACTATGAGATCGAATTTTCTAACGTTTAAACGTAACGAAATTAGTTGTTCAATAATCTAGAATATTATAGAAAACGAAAATGTCATGTTCAAGATCAAATTCAAAACTGAAAATTCATAAAAAAAATATTCAGAAATAAAATATTCAAAAATTTAAAAATGTAAATTTAAAAAGCAATATTTAAAAATTCATAAATCAATTAACTAAAAATTAAAAATTCAAATTCCGAAAAAATATACGAAAATTCATACCTAAAATATCCAAAAATTAACAAAACCAAAATACCAAAAGAATTATATTAAAAATCAAAAACCAAATAATTAAAAATAAAAAATTTCAAACAAAATATTCAAAATTCAAAAACAAAATCTTTAAAAACCAAAAATCAAATATTCATAAATAAAATTCAATATTAGAGATGAGCCAAAGTACACGTCAGAGCGGAAGTTCCGAAATCATCGGGCACAAACCACCAAGCCGTTTCAACTTTCAGGCCGCAACCTTGGCTCATCTTTTTTATTTCGCGCAATTTTTTTTCACCGCAGATCATTTTGTACAGGCTGGGCATGGGCGAGAAGGTTATTAGGGACGACCGACGTCGCCGATGCGATCAAGTTGCACGACTCGAAGTCCCCTTGAATGTCCGAAGCTTCCGTAATAAGTAGGCAAAAAAAAAGCGGATGGCACAAAACGAAATATACTATAATCCTGTATAGCGTCGTCCAAAAAAAAAACGTCAGTTCTAGATTGGGGCCTTTAATGCCCGACATATTTTATGTTGTTGTTGTTGATTATTTTTTGTGAAACTTCTTCACTGCATCCAGCAGCCACTGGGCATTAAGTTTGTCCCCTCGAGGACGTCAAGGCATTTAATATATATTTATAAAAATAATAAAACGTAAAAAAGCGAGCAGATATTTACATGCCGATAAATAAACAAACGATTGCGTTATTTTTAATCCTGAAAACAAATTATTTAAAAAATATTGATTCTTTATTAATAAATTAGAAAACTATTGAATCCTTGAATACATTTTCTTCAACTGAAAATTTTCGATTTGATAAACCCTCAAAACATCGAATTTTCGTCGAAAGCGCTTCACACAGCAAAAAAAATCGTGTTTGTTTTAAGTCTTTTTATGATTTTTTCACGGATGACATTCCGTCGTGGAACACCCTGCATATTGAATTATTTATTTTCAAAATGTTTGATTTTTTATTGTTTATTTCCAATTTTTCATTTTTGTAAAACAATTAACTGTTTTTAAGCACATTTTAAGCATTAATAATCAAGCAATTAAAACCTCAATGGGATACGTTCGAGCATTTGAAATTGAATTCGAAACTGACGAGGTCTCGGAGTATCAACAAAGCGGAGAACCACTGGGAAAGCATTCTAATCGCGAGATGATATCATCTCGTGCTGCCACGAATTTGGCACTCTTTTTTGTCTCTCTCTCTTTCTCTCTCTCCGCGTCTGTCTGCTAACCTTCTTCACAAGCTCCGAGCAATGAAGGAGCATGAATAAATTCGAGTTTTCAGGACGAACGCAGGATTGATAATAATTCAAAAAAAAATGCCCGAAAATACAGCAACGCGTCATTAATTATTCATTAAATCGAAAAAATTCCGAAGCCCCAAATACCCTTGCCCTTTCCTATCTACAAGTTGAACAAAAATAATAAATATTGTTTTCGTCATTTTTCATTTTACCAGCTAAACCGACCCCCCAAAAAATGGGAAAAATTGATTTTTTAAAAACGATAATATTCGATAGACCGACTTTAAAAAATTCACAAAGGTTGTTCAAACGCTAATAAAAATTATACATAATTCATAAATTATTTTATTTTAATGGTTGGCCCAACAAAAAAATCTCTAAAAAATCATTTTTGAAAAAACAGTTTTCACACTAGTTTTAAGAAGTTTTTGAAAGGAGCCACTGAAGTTTT